>VYZX01001752.1:0-24594 GCA_013401335.1 Brachypteracias leptosomus | reverse complement strand
GCCCAAGAGGCGCCGAAGACGTGGCGGCGGGATCAGAATTGCCCTCCTCCTGCCCGAGTCAGGCAGCAGCGGAGGTGCCTGCCCGTCCGTCCGTCCGTCCGTCCTTCCGTGGGAGGTGGTGACGGGCGGGGCGGGTCCTAGTGCCGGCGGTGAGCGCTGGGTTAACAGCACTGCGCAGCTGCCCGGCGGCGGGGCGAGGGGATACCCGCCTGCCTGGGCGTGCGGCCCATCCCGGCCCCGGGCCGGGGCTCCAGGCGGCCGCGGCAGCGCAGAGGCGTTGGCATTGCAGGAGCCGCTTCCCGGAGCTGGCACCGCCGCCGGCCACTTTGGCAGCCAAGCGACGGGGCGCGGCCTGCGGGCTTGGGAAAGTTGCGTCCCCGCCAGTCAACGTACCGCTGTCCCGGTGCCCGGTCTGGCAGCGGGCACCGCCGGTCACCCGCAAGGGGTCCCTGCTCCAGCGCCTGCCCGCTGCGCGCCTCTCTTGGGAGAGCTGCCCTGGGATTCCCTCCGCAAGCACTTTTCCTCCACCTGCAATTTTCTTCTTGGTGGGACCTGCCTGTTTGTTGGAGATGGAGGAGCTCGGTCAGAGCTGTCGCTCCCACCCATGGAGGTCTGTGACAGCTGCACTGTCACCCATACGTGTACGCAGACAGAGACCAGTTCGCGCTGAGCATGGACCACTGACTGCATTGCTGCTGTCAGGGCAGTTCCTGCATGTGCAGCGAGTCTGACACTTTCAGAGTGGCAGTGCTGATGTCAAGTCCTCCAGTGATGCTTTCAGCGTTGAAAATGGTTGTGAGAAATGTGCGCCTTGTTTTCTTTGCTCCCTTATTTTGGAGCCTCAAAAGGGTGAATGTTAAGTGAAAAGCCAAACCAAGTGCTAATGTACGTGAGGGGGAAGCATCATAGTATGGGTCTGTAGTCCTGTCTGGTGGTGTGAGGAGCTTTAGCTGCACGGTGAGGGCATGGTGCAATGCTGTCATGTGAGGGCAAATTAAGGAAGCTACACACATTTCTATTTCTTAGCTGTTTCCCAATGTGCAGGCACCTCCACTTCAGCTTTGGCGCGTACGTGGGACATTGCAGGATCACACTGGTGTCAGTAATTAAGGAGAACAGCTTGTGAACTTGAAGCTGGTGGCCCTTGCTGTGGGCTGGGTGGCACGGTTTGAAGCTTTCCCAGTGCTGAGTCCCCTTTACACTCCTGTATTTACCGGTTACAGCAGTAACAGTCACTTAACAGTCTTCTGGCTGTTAAATAGAGTTTGTTGTTGGGTGGGTAAGATTTTCACAGGCTGTGAAGAGTGTATGTGTGTGTGAATAGCTTTTTTCTTTCCTGGTTGTTTTTTTTATTCTGATGTACCTCCAGGTGATCTTTGTGAGGGCAAAAGTCTTCTGAGGTGTTTTGCCGCACAGAGGTAGCTGTGCTGTGAAGAAGTCCAGGCAGCCTTGTCTCCTCCCAAAGCCTTTGATTTTTTTGGGATTCACCAGCCCCACATGTGCATTCTTACAGGGGCTTTGTTGAAAGGAAGACAAGTGCCATTTGGGAGGGGAGGAGGGCAGGCCACGGCCTGCTGCCATCCCTTCTTTCCCTCTCACGGGGCTCCAGGGGTGAGGTGCAGTGCGGTGACAGCTTGTACTGCTGGTGCTCTGCTGGAGTGTCCTTGCTGACCCTCTTCTATGAGAAGTCCCGGGTGCATGGCCCCCTTGGCACTTCTGTGATAGATGGAGTGGGACCCATGGACAGAGGCACCTAAGGGCCTCTTCCTGCCATCAAGATCTAGGCACAGCCCCAGCACTAAACACTGCTCTGTGCTCAGATTAAAATGTGAAACCTACCTTTGGTATTTCACTTCAGTAACTCAGTGGCAGGCAGCTTGCTTTCAGGTCTCAAAACAGAAGCAAGTAGACAGTCGGGAAGCTCCTTGTGAATTAATCAAGTGGCTTCTCCTATGGGATAAAGAAGGAAGGATGGAGCAGAGGGGAAGAATGTTATTTTTCTTCGTGAACACCTGGCAGGTGCTCCAAAACAACACTACTTGGCTTGTAACATTAGTGATTTGCAGGAAACTGTAGCAGTGCAGTATGTAACTTTGAATTTTTCCGAACTTCGAACTTTTCCTTACTTTCTGGTTGCAACTTCTCTTCCATTTATTTTGCATTTCTATGTGTGAGTGCAGAAGAGTGAGAGATGGCAAACACACCATCCCCATCTCCAGAGGACGTCTTCTGTATTCATTGAAGTAATGGCCTTGTGTAAAGGAAGGTGAAGTAGAGTCTTGTGTAAATCTACATAGAGCCGTACAAGTTGGAGTGCAGAAAATATGTAATGGCATCCTTAGCATCGATCACCTTCTCCCACATAAAATTCATCACAAAATTCAGCACACAGAATTTATTAGGATCTTAACCTCAGAGATACTGGGAGTAGCAGAGACAAGGAGTATGTGTTCACAAGGGATGAAGAGCAGGAACACAAGAAGATGGAGAGGTTGGTGGCCATGCAGACGGTGAGTGTCACTGGTAACAGCAGAAATGCAGAACAGAAAAGGGTGGAAGGCACTGCTCTGGGGTAGGGTGCTCAGCCACCAAGAGGGACCTCGTGGTCCTCCTTCAGCAACCCCTTTTCTTCGTGGGAAACACAGATGAAGACTGCTGCCAAAGACATTGTCAGTGTGCATATATTTTGCGAAGAATGAGAGTGGAGTTCAGGGAGCTGCTGCCTTGGTTAGGGAAATGCAGAGTTTGTTTATTTTTCCTGATAAAGAATTGGGACAGGAGAGTTGCTGCTTTGCTTGACTTTTTCCCCTGTGAGAAAAGGTCAGGGTGAAAGAGCTCAGACAGGCTTTTCTGTGTTAAAAAAACCCCCCACCCAACAAACCTTCTCAAATGCCCAAGTTTGTGTGTGTGGGGGGTAAGAAAGTGTGTTCTGAACAGTAGGATATATGTTAGGAGTTGGCACAGTTTTCATGACTTTTGGAATGCACAGTGGTTCTGTGTGCTGAGCAGGGTTTTGTGCTTGGCACTTGCTCTGTCTGTGGACATGTGAATGGCTGCATAGACCCAGTGTGAAATTGAGCAATAGGCAATGAGAGCTTGCAGCACTTTTTATATAAAAGCAGCACTGTGCGACTTACACACATAAATCCATAAATCTATTTAATGAAGATGTAGGAGGAAAACTCCTTGGCTTTTTTTCCTCTATTGGTTTACAGTATGTGAAAATACAACCCTCTCTCTAGTCCCACTGGGAGTTTTTCTTATAAATAAGTTGAAATATGTACTATTTCAGTACACTAAGTTTTCTGTAAAGTTGGTTATTTCTCATTATATATATCTTACAGTAATATCTGGATGCTTATAAATCTAATTAGAGCCCAGAAGCCTGAGGCATTTGCACAAATGGCAGGGAATAACACCTTCTTGAAGGTAGATATTGTGCTTTAGATAAACAGAATGGACAGAGAGTGAGGAGGGCTATGATGAGGTGACTTGGCCAAGGCTCTGCAGCAGGTGTGCGAGTGCCAAAGGTTGAAGTAAAATCTGGGTCCCAGACTACAGGCCAGCTGCTGACCCTTAGTAGAGGCACTTCTGCCCATTTCTCATCCTGGAGTGACCTCTGTGGAGTTTTTCTGCTCCTAGACATAAAAAAGAGTTCATAGGATAAATATGTACACTATTTCTATAATGAATTTTGGTTTTCCTGACTTCTGCCTCAACCTAACCTGCCTTGTAGACTTGGCTGTATTACTGCAGCACTCTGTAGTGCAAGTGCAGCCCCTTGAAGCTCAATTGGAAGTGTATGAAAGTTGATTTCTGCAGAATTGTATAGGAGACATACAAAACATCTAAAGCTTTCTTACAGTCATTTTCATAATGGATTGAATCTGTTTTACAATGTCTTACAGGCCCAAATAAAGAATCTTTCTTTCAATTAAATAGGAAGTCTACCATTAATTTTAGAAGGTGAGAATCTGGCCCTTGTTACTCATAAAAGCTTTATATGGTAGCCTACGTCTGTTCTGCCAGTGAAACTGGAAAATACAGGGGGTAAAATACTTGGATTGATCAATAAATGAAGAACATGTCCTTAGAGCTGAGCACTGAACTGATTATTTTATATTGTCAAAGATAAGTAGGTCAGCTAATTTCCTGATACATATGAGTGGCTCTCCAAGCATTATCTAACTGTCTGGCTGCTGGGCACTGGACATTTGAGCAGGAAAAATGTCCCTTAAATTCATCAATGTATTTGTTATGGTTTGTATGATGTTCTTTGTTAAAAGCATCAATTTGAGATTATTGCTTGCAGGAAAAGACTTTGAGGGTATTTTATGTGAATTTTGTGTTGGGAGGAAGAATATCTTTTCCAGAGTAATTATACTTGCTGAAAGTAGAAAGATCGGTATTGTTGTGTTGATATAATCTGCTGAGTCTGCTTTGCATCTCAATTACCAGAGCAGCCTGTGTGATTTTGAGCTGGAAAGAGAGCCTACCACACCAGTTGTTTTAAAACTTTTAGGATCTCTTACTTTGTACTTAAGTTAGCTTGAAGTTTGGGTGTTCCTGTGCTCATTTCACTATCAGAAAAAGGGAGGAATGTTGTAGTTCGTAAGTTAGTGTAGCATTCTTCATTTATTCATTATTACCTAGATACCTGAAACCCACTTAAAAGGGGCTGAGATGTGCAATGTTGTGACTTTCAGGTTCTTCCTTTTTAAATAAAAATGCTAACAACATGTGTTAAAATGTGCTGTATTTTCTCACTGGTTTTGACCTGCTATCAGCATATTCAGTATTTTAAAGGAAACAATAACTTCAGTTTGTCCAGAGTTGCAGTTTTCACTGCCCAGAACTACCAGACAGTTTGAATTCCTATTGTAACACTCCACCTAACAGGGAAGGGGTCAAAAAATGGTTGAATTTACATTGTACAGTGCAAAATGTACATAATTTCTGCACTATTTGGAGGGAGAGGACTGGCAACAGTGTTTAAATGTTATGTTTTGTTATATTGCACTCATCCAATTTTTTTAAAAACTGCCAGTGAAGGTGTCATCTCTGGGCTTGCAGACAGTCATTACTTTGCAGGCTTCAGTAAGGCAGAAGTCCCCAACTTTCTCAAGTGGCTTTATCAAAGTCTTGCAGATGTCCCAGAAAACAAGGCTCCAAGGACTAGATGTGCTACTTCGAATGCTTCTTTTCCTTCCTCTCCTCAAAACTGTTTTGATCTTAAATTAAGTTTTTGTGGAGGTGAAGTCATACTTTATTTTCTAATGAAAAGCAGATGAGTGACATTAAAAAAGAGGAAGAAAGAAGGGAAAAAGCTGAAGCTAGTCAAAGAAAGGACTGAATGAACAAAATGCTGTGGAAGACTTAAAACAATTCAGCAATTTAAGCCACTGAGGAATGCACATTGTGTATTCACTGCAAAATAGTTGCACTGTCAACATCTACAATGGAAGCTTAGTTTTAAAGAGGACCTTTTTGGGTTGTGTTTCCCCTTGCTTAACAGTACATTTATACTGTTTCTTTTTTATAGAAAGACTAAGGAAAAAAAACTCCCACTCTAGTAGCTGTTTGAGAAGGGCCTCTAGAATAGTTTGAACAATAGAAATTAACAGCTGCTTCAAAAAGATCTGGCAAGGAAATACTACCAAGGGCAGAAAAAAAATCTGCCTTGAACACACTGTGTTTATTCTTTGTGGGTGGGCTGATATTTATTTTTGGCAGTTTAAACTGAGCTGTTATCACAATTCGTACATCTGTTTGCATCTTTGTTGTTAATTATCGTGTGACACTAAAGTTTGTGTAGTTACTCACTGTTTACAGCTTTTAGGCTTGATAGTAAACATTGTGTGGTGAGCTTCTGTGAAATACTGCTTCCACTCGGATAAAAAAAATCTCAAAAAAAATTGTGCCCAGTGTGAGGGCTTCTTTTGGAGTGTCTCATTTTGATATGATTTAAGGCAATTAATAATAAGCATGATATTTTGTCAGTAGTTCACAGTGTTGAGCATTTGTCAGGACAGCTGCATGGGAAGGATCAAATCTGAATTTTCTAAAATAATATTCAATCAATTTTTGTTTCAGAACTTCTTTATGATCATCTATTGAATTTTCTTTGGCAATAACCTCATTTTCTGACAGATTTTTCTGTGGCAGTTTCTCTATTCTTGTCTTAACTGCAAAAAATTTCATGGCAACAAAAGCAAATGTGGATAGCTTATTTAGCATATTTTCTAGCTCAAAATACTGATTGAAAATGAGGTTTCATATCATCTCACAGATGGCCAAAGTCCCTGCACCAGGGCAATCCTTTATTCACAGGTGTCACTCGATCACTGATCTCTCTTTTTAGCCATCAAATGTTAAGAGGTCCTGTAGGTCTGGATAACACACAAAAGTAAAACAGGCTCAGTGCCTTTGAAACTGTAAGAGACGGTTTCTGCTGTAAAATAACATCAGCCCTTTTTCACGTCTCTGTCAGTCATATTATTCAAAGAAAACATGATAGAAAAATAACATAAAATTCACCATAAATCCAGCCAGACTGCATTTTATGAGGCTTAGAAAAAAATAATTGTTTTAATCTTCCCCTCACTTCATACTGAAATCTCTTTGATGCCACATTATAAAAACAAGGGGTGTCAGGCAGCCTGCACTCATGCAGTAGGTTTGGAGAGCCGGGGGTTCAGGCAGCATGGGTTGTCCCCTTTCCATGGGAAGTATGTGAAAGTGGTTTTGCTGGGCACTTGCAGGTGGATTTCAGCTCCAGCTGCTGAAAATGCTGCTCACACCCCTTCATACCTACCAGACCACACTGGGCACAGGCAGAGGCCTTGGCATGTGGTGCAAGGAACCCAGCTGGACAAATACTTAAGGGTTAGAGATGGTAAAAGCATCCATGTGGTGCTCAGCAAACTGTGGGCAGCTGTTTTCTTGGTGCTCAGGTTGCTGAATACTGAAATTAGTTTGGAAGAACAATTTACCCTCAATCTACGAAGCTGTCAGTCTTAGGAGCTGTCAAGCTGCGATCCTTTCTGCTTCTTCTGAGTGTGCCTTCCTTAGGTAAGATGGGACTTGGAAACATAAAAGGAAAATCAGATAGGTTCCTGAAATAGATTGCATTAAATATCTTCTGAATTGGTTTTGAAAAATGATGCATTAGTGCTGGATATATTAACATAACTTTTCCTACGAAGGTTGCTTCAGTCATAAATATTACGCAGCAGTTGGCATACTTTCCTCACCGAGGTCTTGGCAGTGCAAATTCATGCGTGTCTTGTTACAGCTCAGCGCACAGATATCTCTGCACAGTAGAAAAGCATGCTTTTCTGCTGATTAGATCTTCAAATAGGAGTATGAATGATGTTAGAAGTGCTTTACCATCAAAATAACTAAGATCCTTTGGATACGCAGAAGAAAATCCCCTCCTATAAAGCTGCTCTCTGGATACCTAGGATTCATATTTCAAACTTCTGAATGATTCGAGACACAATTACCAAAGTCACAACCTGTCCCTTCATGGTCACCCCTTTTAGCTGCCTTCTGTCAGTGGTGGTTCACACTCGGTGAGTATAAATAAACTTTCCAGGGTAAGCAGCAGGTTGTGTTGGTAGTGTCACTGTCTGGCATCGGTTGGCTTTGTGGGCAAGCCTTGCTTTGGACAGCTTTCTTCCAGAGTACAGTTGTTGTTTGCTTATTGCATTATTTAGTTAACCCTGCTTGGGTTGTCATGAGCTTGGTTTTAGTTGCATGATTCCTTTCTGCCAGTATAGCTGATAAGGCAGAGATAAACAAGTTGCCTGTTAGGTAACCTGTTTGTGTTTAAATCATTAAAACTGTCTTAGTGGCGGGATCTGTACATATTGATATACTAGTGAATTTTTGAATACTTCTTTCACTCGAGTGAGAGCTTTCTGTAAAGGAATTAGCCAGAGTTGGTGTATGTATTTTTCTGAGCACAGTTTGCTTACCAGACCTGTGCTGATCTCTCTGTTTGGGGTACTATTCTATTTCTGATTATTTATAGAAAATAAAGCCTAAGTATGTGGTAGATAAAAAAAGCAAAAGGAAGCAAAGGAACAACAACAAGCAACAAAACACCCCAAAAATGCCCCCCAAGACATCAATGCAAAACAAAACCCCCCAAACTTGTAATTAATAATGTTACATTTTATTGCTTTTGAAATAACGCCTTTCCAGCAAATTCCTGTGTTTGACAGTGTTGATTGATACCCCTTTGCTTTGATTTCAGGCTGAGGAGTCCTGTAAATGCAATGGCTGGAAGAACCCCAACCCGCCGCCCACGCCGCCCCGGGCGGAGCTGCAGCAGGCGGCCGCCAGCCTGGCCGAGCCCTGCCGCAGCTGCAGCCATGCACTGGGTAAGATCTTGCCTCTCTCCTGCTCTCCACCTGCCTGCCCCCAGAAACCTCCGCTCTGGCGAGGCGCAAGTCAAGATGCCATGCCAAGACCTAGAAATGGGGGTTGTGGTTGGGCATAAATGCCAGTAACTTTGATTAAAATATGTCAGATATCCTAAAAAGAGTTTTGAAGAAATTGAGCTAAAGTACAACTTCTAATGACCCAAATGTTCCAAGATGTTGAAATGCAAAAGCACTGTTAATCTACCCATAACAATTCTAACACTTAGTGTAACGTGCATTAACCTTATGTTGTTTTATCTGTCAGCTGTCTTAATTACAACATGACTGTTTCTCTCCTGCAGGCTGTATTGTGTTTTCCTTCTATAGAATAAACTATAAAATATTCTTAAACGTTGCCAAAGCAGGTACTCTTACCTACAAAAAGAACTGTGCCTTTTCCCTTATTATTATTTCACAGAAAATAATAATTCTGGGGTTGTACATCTCAGCATTAAGTTATTGTGCAGACACCTTGCATATCTTGGAAGCAACTGCTCAAAATACACCTTTAAATTCTGTCGTGGAGGGTTGTTCTGTTGGTGTTTTGCTTTATTTTTTTCCCCGACTGATAATAAATAATGAATTGTTACCCACATAGCCTGAAAGAGTGGTGAATCACTGTATTACTTTATTAAGAATTTGTGTTTATGCAGATTAAAAGCTGATGACTTTTTCTGTATACATTAGCAAATACTGAATAAAAATTGAGCTAAAATAAAAATCAGAACTAATTGAAAAGAAGCAGTTGCTGTTTAATTTTTGTTGATGTCCAAAACTTAGGACAGTGAAATAGGAAAAAGGAAATTTAAAACCTTCACAACGAATCATTTTTTATTTATTTTTTTTTACTTTTGAAAATAATATTGTACTGTGTATATTTATGTATATAAGAATACTTTTTAATTATTATTTGGATTTATTTCTATTTCTGCTCTTTTCTTTTTATGGTCTCATTACATTTGATCTATTCTGGGCTTTTCAGCTGGTTTCTTTCTTTTCCTGATATCCAAAATCTCTGATTTTCCTTGCAGGAGTAGATTAACGAATGCTTAGTATCACAGAAAGCTTGGTCACTTTAGCCAAGTTAGTTTCTACCTTTCATCACAAAGCTTCTCTGTGCTGCTTTTGGTTATGCAGTTAGGGTAGCTTGTGTTACCTGTCCCTTTCATTCCTGGCCTTTGAAGAAAGAGGTAGTTTGGTTTGTTGTTTGTTTGGGTTTTTTTGTTTGTTTTTTTAAATCTTATGAAATGTTGTGTCTCCCAGTTTTTGATTCTTCAGCAGAATTTGTGGATGCTATGTATTTCATAGAAAAAACTCATCTCTTCTAAAGGCTGAGTCTGTTTTTGGTCTCTTAAAAAATCTGAAATTGATCGTTAGCTAAGGAACCAGGGAAACCAGTACCAGTGAAACGTACCTTATGGAACAAACTGTATTTTTATTTATTACTGTTTTTAGGAATGGTAAAGTTTCTTGTTCTTTCAACTGCAGCTAAGGAGAATGGTATTTCATTTGAAATAACTGAAATGAGTCGTCGTCTGTGTCCTCATACTACTGGCAAAAATATGTCTTTCAGTGATGTTTTCCAAGATAACTTTCCTATTCATCTCCTCCAAATTAGCATGTTCCTGCTGAATGCCTTTAAAACCAGACTGACCACAAGGTGTGTAGGCTTCAGATTATCATCTGCCCTGCATTTTCTCTTCCTTGGAGAGCCATTGAAATAGTGATGTAGAAATTCCTATACTGGTTAAAGTCGTACCTGATGTAAAGTGTAGGATGTTTGGGATTTTTTGTCTTTTATTTTTAATTTATTATTTTCTTTCAAAGGTAATCTTAGACATTAGTCTTGCTAGAGACCTCTCTTTTTGGGGGTATGGTTTGATTTTCAAGCCAGTGCAGTTTTTGGTTCATAAATCTATTTGGTGGTGCATATTAGCCTATTGAGCTTATTTCTATCTACTTACCTACAACTTGTATTCTTCTATTTGTAGCTCAGCCCCACAGCTTGGCTCAATATGGGGTTTTTAGTGAATATTTCCTTTATTTTGGTGCTGTATTGGTTCACTGCCATAACACTCTGAAGTGGTGACTGAACTGGGTGCTGGGAGAATTCACTCTTCAACATCCTCAAGACCAAGTGTTACATAGTCAGAGGCTCTTTCTCTTTTACATCTGGTTGGATTCTGCTATGTTACAGAGTGCATTTTCCTTTTGGTAAACATTTTCAGTCTTGATTCACTTTTAAAACAAGTTAATTAATGTGTTAGTACATTGTATACACATTCAGTCTCTCTTTTCCCCAGCACTGTCTTCAGTGCCTGCTATGCACCTTCATGTAGTGTATTTCTTGGTTTGCCTGTCCTGTGTACATTAATACTGTTTTTATGTGCACACTGATGTAGAGATAGACTTTGGACACGTTCCTCATTAATCTGTTTTCTTACTGCTTCTAATTCATACGCTCAAGTACTTGCTTATTGAAGTTGCACAACAAAAATGATTAACTTGCTGTTTTTCAGCTCTTCATGTTGTTCTGCTGGCCTTGCTTTTCCTGCTTGTTATCTTCTTCTGCATGTTTTAGCAACCTATACTTGTGATTTGTTTGTTTTTAAAAAAAAATTCTTATTTTTTCATTATTTTTTTGCAAGCATAACAACAGCTGAGGAAGGATGTATCAGTTGGGCCATTCAGATGAATGGGACTCTGTAACTTTAGCCAAGAGTAACGCAGTGTTTGATGTCAATGTACTAAAGCTTTGATTTTAATAACAGGTTTACTAATAGCCACCACAATTTTAAAATAGGCTGTGAACATCTGAAGAGAGATAGTTTGTTGAGCTGATGTACAAACATTGATAACTCTACAGTAAATGAAAACTGGTACTAAATACATGCTGGTAATACACTTATGTTACTTTTAGATTCATCATATGGGTAATAATTCTCTAGTTTAATAAAATGTTTAAGTACAGCCACTTAGGGTAACTTCCAGTATTCTTAGGAAACTGTGTGGAAATGGCTTCTTATGCTGATGTTTTATTCATTTGTTAGTTGAGTGCAAGGTTTCTTTAGTATGTTATCAGTTTCTAATGCAGTGCTCACCCAGGAGGGTATTTATTACTTCAGAAGATCAGAACAGACAGCTGGGAATACTAAACCTTCATATCTGGCTCAAGGACAGAAATGAAATCTTTTATTCTGCCCAGAATTCTGAGTATTTGTCCTTAAAAAAAGCTCATGATGGCTATCCTCCTTTCAGTTTTCAGACACTATATTATAAATGTTCATTTAAGTGGAAACAATTGCTGGCATCTTTTTAATGTTCTGAGCCACGCTGTCCTTTTTACTTGAAGCTGCACAAATTTATTGAATTTGAATGTTTTGTCAGGTGTTGTACCAAACTTCCTAAAACAAGCTGTCTTTGTAGGGTGGCCAATAAATATGGTCATTTTCAAGTCAAGTGCTATTTCTTCCCACTTCTTCCCCCACTAAGGAATCAGATTTATGTTGAAAATTTACCAGTTCTAATTACATTGGCATATCTAAAGGCATATGATAATTATTTAAGAAGTAAATATTGATAAAAGTTATTAACATATAGAAAACTTAATGTGCCCAACCTTTTAAATAATTTTCCTTTTCTTTTAAAGGATATTTTCTTGTCCTTTCAGAGGAAAGGGTATGCATACCATGTACATTGGCCTGGAGTCAGGGAAGATTGTTGCTTTTTGTAATGCAAAGATTTTCTTTCTGGGAATTGACTTCTTGTTTTGAACTGACTTTTCACTTTCTGGTGCCAGTTGTTCAAACCAGCTTGAAATGAATGTTCCGCTTCACGCATACAAACCTCAAGCTTTTGAAAATTACAGATGTGAAACTGTATTTACCTTTGGAGATAATAAAAGGGAGTTTGTCACTTGGAAATGATGATACACTGAAAGATGCTTTTTTGTAAACTTCTGATCACATACAGTCTGCCAAAGCTTTGTTAATATAGTGTGCATAAAGCATAATTTGACCTTATGTGATGGGAAAGTGAGAGACTTAGTTTTTTTGTAAATTGGACACTATTGGCTATTTACAGAGCTGATTATTTTTTTCTTTACTCTTCATAGAATAGGGTGCTACTTGCATCAACACCTGGGTTACCTCTGAGAATTATGGATTTATTCAAGAAACCTTATCTCAAAAGCATAGCTCTTGGACAAAGATGTATGTAGTTATTTATATATTGCAACATATTAATACAAACAGGACTTGTATGGTCTGTTTTAAGTGTTAACAGACACTGATTTCCAACCAGCCATCGTTCCTCTACTGTGGGAATTGCCAACACTGGACTACCTTTACAAATTGCTCTGACACATATTCCAGTTAACTCTGATAAGACATTCTGTTTAAATAGGTTATTACAGGATCAGTGCCTTTACTGTTAGAGCTTAGTTTGAGGTATCCTGGGAAATACTTGTGCTATTGGTTCTCTCAGTAGGCTTTTTACAGGTTTGGATTTTTGTTTTGTTTAGCTGCTCATGTTTCTCACCTGGAGAATGTGTCTGAAGAAGAAATGAATAGGCTCCTGGGGATTGTGTTGGATGTGGAGTATCTGTTCACCTGTGTCCACAAAGAAGAAGATGCAGACACCAAGCAAGTTTATTTCTACCTGTTCAAAGTAAGCTGAACTTGCATAGTAACTTCTCAGTTTTTTCACTCTTGTACATAAGCCAATTTCACTACCCCTCATGCATGTATTGACTTTATCTGATGAGACTTTTTTTTTCCAGTGTGATGCTCTGATGGCTAACTATGGGCTAGGTGTTCTAGTACTTGCAGTGTACCATATCATACTCCAAAAGTCATCCAGCTTATTGAGGAGCTGAGACCCATCTAGAAACTGTGCAACCTGCAAGCCTTACACTCTTCACTTACACATCAGGAAAAGTCAGCTGCCATAAATGCTAACTTAACTGCATCCATTTGCTCAGAGAAGCCTCTTGCACACATTTCAAAGAAGGTGAATTGACAGTGAAGTTCAGTAGCTATAAATTAGTTGACTAAACAGGCAGATAAGTAGCCAAGAGATTTTCAACATTGCTTGCAATCTGTGGTACACCTCTGACTTCCATTGACCCTATGTATGCAAGTAGGCTAATTTTAAAAAATTTGTATATTTTTAACAGCTTTTGAGGAAGTGCATATTACAGATGGGAAAACCTGTAGTAGAAGGATCTTTGGAAAGTCCCCCATTTGAGAAACCTAGCATTGAACAGGTAAACAGTCAAAACGTGGATTTGGTTTGTGTGTTGATTTTTTGGTTGTTGTTTGGTGAGTTTTTGTAGGTTTGGGGTTTTGTTGTGGGGTTTTTTTGTAAACGTAGGCACTGGTTTTGAAAACATGGCATTTTAGGGACTTCGTAGATGTTTCTGTGTATTACTTAGGACAAAGTAGGGGACTATAGGAGACTTCTGCAGCTTCTCCTTCAGTGTTGGTACAAAAGTTACATTATTTGACTTCTCTCAACGTTCATCTTATGCTTTAATGGAAGTTACTTTTTTGTGGGTTTAGAGAATGAAATTAAAATGCTACTTTTATGTGTGGCAGTTCAAATCTTTCTTTGTTTCAAGTGATGAAAAATGCTATTTACGTTTTGAAATCCAATATTAAGATGACACTTTTCTTCTATAAATCAATGAAAATGCTACAATCCAATTCAGTGAGATCATACCCTTCTCTTTCAAAGGGCCCACAACAGAAAACAAAGCCAAAACCAAAGAATAACTGAGGCTTTTGTAACTCTCAATGAATGAAGAACATATGACAAATTCAGATTTTGTTTAAGCAAGCTCCTGAGAATGCACTTTTGGCACACAAGTGGGCCCATTAGCTCCAGTGAGACCATGCAGAGGCTCACATACCTCGCTGAAACAGGAGCTCAGTGTTTTCCCATCAGTGGATGAATGGATGTTCTATTGTTAAACAGGGTATTTTAAGTGTGAAGACTGTTGAGTATAGTAATTATTTCCTTGCAACTCTCACTTCCTATAAAAAAACCAAAATACCTTATTGCTGAATATCTGGAAAATCTTCACCTTAAGTTCTCCTTTAGTTTGAGTATAAATAAAGAATAAGTGTATGCAATCTCCATACATATCTAGACCTTAATATATACTATTTAAGAAGGTTTTGTACAATGTAATTTTTTGTCACATTCTTCATAATGTTCAATTTGCTTAAGAAAGTAAAGCATAGAGATGAAAGGGTAATTCTTCTTACTGTTTATTTTGAAATAATTCTCCCTTAAAATAGAACAATATTTTCAATTCTGTTTTTAGGAGTTCAGCAACTCAATCAAACAAAATTATTTGCTAAGCATCAGTATTATAATAAATTTATAATATGTATGTATTGCAGCACTTTTAGTCACACATTTTAACTATCTTCAATAGTGTTTTTTTTTAAGTGGACAGTATACAAAGTGTAATGAGGGAACATACTTGTGAAATACCGGCACTTCTTGAATAAATAATATGATATGTAGACACAAACTTAACTAGAAGTCCACAAGCCCTGGGCTACTATTGAAAAGTAGCTGGAGAGGTTTATTAGTAATACTTGATTTACAGAGGAAATAAATTATGCAGTGTGGTTATCCGCAGAATTGTGCATATGTGAGCATATAGAAGAAAGCATGCTGGATCTTTTTCTGTTCTCTGATGAAGTTTTTTACTTTGAGAAGCAAGGAAAAAGAAAGAATTTTCCTTCTCTCCCTTTAAGTCAGCTGCTGGAGGTGGATAGAATAAAAACGTCTGCGTGTACCTGCTGCTGTGTACAGGGGAACCAGTTTGTGTCAGCTGCACAAGTAGTCGAGCAAGGTCTCTGGTATTTGTTTTCTTTCCCATGTAGTGCAAGTTCAAGGTTAATAAACAGAGGAATGTTCGAGGACAGTCCTACAAAGGTTATGGCTAAATAATTAAACATCATTTTCTTCTGTTTTAAGGGTGTGAATAATTTTGTGCAGTACAAATTTAGTCACTTACCCTCGAAGGAAAGGCAAACAATAGTGGAACTGGCTAAAATGTTTCTGAACCGCATTAACTACTGGCACCTGGAAACACCTTCTCAGCGAAGACTGAGGTCACCCAATGATGATATTGCAGGCTATAAAGTGAATTATACCAGGTAACACTGCTTTTGCTCGCTACAAGCCTTGCTTACAAATATGGCATGTACACGATTCAGGAATACACAAGTGTCTGTGCACCATAGGTGCACCTCGTGAATTTTTGTTATGGAGTTTATATGAAAACCTGAGGATTTTGGTGAGGCTATATCAAAGTTTCACACGCATCCTTGTGTTTTTAGAGGTGTGCTTTATCAGCCAAGAGCAGGCACTAGAGGTCACAAACATCTGTATCTAACAATGCTTTTGCTTCTCCTGTTGCTCTCAGTCTTCTTAAGATATGAGCCTCATGTAAGTTCCTTATTTCATGTACTAAAAATTCAGGGAATTTGTTATTCAACTTAAAAAAAAAGAAAAAAGAAAGAACATAAAATTAAGCATTGTAAAATGTCACAGTTTGAAACCAAATCATGGCAGTTTTGAAAAATTAAAATAATTAAGTGCTTGAAAGCTAAATGGGGAATAGATATTTTTAGGTTCCTTAAAATGATAATTCTTGTTATGACCTTTTAATGCCATGTCAGGATTCCAAAGAAAAACTTAGTCATGAAGGGAAGAAGAGCTAGGGTAAGAAGCCAAGTGTCTCTTAGTGGTGCTCCTCTCCTAGCAGCGTTGCAAGGCCTTGTTCCGTTAGCACGGCCACGGTGGTTGAGGGTCCTGCCGGTGCAGGCGGCGGTTAGCGAGGCCTCCCTGAGCGCAGGCAGTTACTAGCCAGAGTCCCTGGATGGCCAGGGATAGGTTTCCCTGCTGAGGACAAGCAACACTGCCTTCTGCCCGCTTTCCTGGTGGCCTTTCCTCTGACAAAGCTCACCCCCATGAAGGAGAACAGAAAACTCTCGTGTGAGTTGAAACTGTGGCTGCAGACAGTATGCTGTTGAGACAGCAGCCTGTGCTGTGTCTGTGTCCAACTGGGATGCTCTCAGATAACCTGTCACCTCAAATAACTACAGGTACTGATAATCCATGTGGCTCCTAAGACTATGTTTGGTGTGTCTTTGACCTCCATTTGTTTGTGATACAGATGTTAGGTAGCCAGGGTTGATTGGAGTCAATTTTTGTTAGGAATCAATAGCTAGCATTGGCTCTGGTTGGTGACTTGTTAATCATTTTGTCACTTGTGGTTTTTTCAAGCCTTCCTGCCCACAGCCCCTAAGGTTCCTTCCAACCTGAAGTGCCTTCTCTTTTCATCTGATCCAACCTGTCGTTGTAAGCGTCTCACCTTTGCGGTGTTTGAGGTGCTGCTGGAGGTGCTGAGGAAACCACTGTGTGCCATGGGTGCACCTCGTGAATTCTTGCAGTCACTGACTTCATTTGAAAAACCTGATGGTTTGAGTGAAACTGTATCAGAGATTCACATGCATCCTTGTGTTTTGAGAGGCGTGCTTTGTCAACAAGAACAGGGAGTAGAGGCCTGCAAACAACTGTATCTCACAACTCTTTTGCAATTCTTGTGTTTACAAAGATTAAGGTACAAGAGTTCAGGATTTTGAGACAGGCTGTATTTTGGGTCTGGGTAAGAAAACCTGTGCAGTGTCCATCACAGTCTGTTTGCATACAGTTCTTAACATTTTCTTCTCATTGTTGGAGCTTTCATAATGGTTGTGATCTGATTCTGCTAAAGCTACAGGTATCACTGACTATTCACTTACACGCAGATTCTGAAATTGTTCATAAAATTAACAGATACTGTGATCTACATAGCCAATGCACTCCTGATTTATATCTTCAGTACCATGATCCCTTTTCCAAGAAGATGGATATAACATGCTGTGTTTTCATGTGTACTTATGCAAAACTCATTATGGAGGGAGTTACTGGTAAATGAAAGAGTATCAAGTCAGGGTGCAATGGGAAGAAACCAGCTGGTAGGAGACCAGGGTGGGAGTCCAGTCAGATTGAGATGGAGCTAGTTAAAAGTGTCACCCCTTTTGCATCTACATGGGGAATGTAGAATTTGAAAGAGGGGGGAAAAGGGGCCAGGCTAAGGGTCTTTGGAGTTGCAGGCAGGCGATGCAGGAGGCTGAATGAATGAGCTATGGAAAGAATCCCTGACATCAAGATGAATTTTATGTGATCTATGATTATTGACTGGAACAAGAGTGGTTTGTGGAAACTAGATTGCAGGGAAAAAGAATATATGCACCCTTAAAGTACTTGGCTGTCATTTCCTTAAAAAAACTGGGCAATATAAATGCTGCTTAACTCTGTCCAGATTTGATGTGGAACTGATTTATACAGTCATATAGCTTTCAGCTATGTTATAAATGATGTGGGTAGTGGATTTATTGCATTAATACGTATGTTAGAGGGTGATAATTATCTGGCTTTTTCCCCCTTTACAGGTGGCTTTGCTATTGCAATGTCCCTCAGTTCTGTGACAGTCTACCTCGATATGAAACCACCCAGGTTTTCGGGAGAACGTTGCTTCGCTCCGTTTTCACTGTAATGAGACGGCAATTGCTGGAGCAGGCCAGGCAAGAAAAAGACAAGCTTCCTCAAGAGAAACGAACACTAATCCTCACCCATTTTCCAAAGTAAGGGGTCGCAATGTGCCTGCATTCAGGGCTAGCTAGCAGTATACAACTTTGGCATGGAAATGAAAAAAATTACCCACACCTTAAAATAGTTTCTCCTTTTATTCAGTAACAAGAAGATACTGCAGCTTTCTTTTCTGCCATAGCTTGAACTAGTGTATTTTATGTACACAACCACTTGGTTTGCTTTATCCTGGGTCTTTACTTTTTATAAAGGGTTATTCATCTTGCTGGGGGATTGTGCTTGTTGCCTGTTAGCAGATAGTGCTCATAACTTGCTTTTTCTGTAGTCCTTGAAAGCAGCATAGGTCCAGATCTCCAAAAACATATGCTTGCTTCTGCTTTTATGATGGAGCAGTAAAAAAGGGAGTGTTGTGCTGGAGTTTATATACACCTAAGATTTCAGTTTAATTCAACATTGTAATAGGGTAGTCAGCCTACCCCCAGAAGAGGTGTGTTGATTTGACAAAGAAAAGAGTAGTCAGTATAAAGCTGCATCAGAGTATCCTAAACTCACAAATTACATATTGATTACCTGTTCCAGTACTGGAATATTGATGATTATGTCTCACAATTAAACAGCAATAGTTACACATTGGGTTATATGAGAGAAAGATTTGTCTTTTTTGCTCAACTTTGACGATACTTAATTTCAAACATTTTACTGGTGATTAAGGGTGGTGGTGGTGACAGGATGATTCACTGTATGCTTCCTGTTAAAATAGTGGATCACTTTAAAAATAATCGTTATTTTGTGAGATTGGCTTAGCTCCATAGCCCATATTTTAAAAGTCTGTTCCTCCTAACAACAAAGGAACTGAATCTATAGGAGAGCTGGTGGCACTGATGCTATGCAAGCTAGTGTCTGGGGCTAGAGTTGGGTTAGTGCTCAGGAGAATGAAAAACAACATGAGCTTTCCAAAGCTGAGTAGAACCAGGATTTGTTGCTCATGCTATTAATAGTGCATTTTACCACTTTGAAGTATGTAAAATGTCTTTGTGGTAGGCTGTTATGGATACAGGAATGTTTGTGTATATCTGGGAATAGGATCATGGTCTGGCCCTGAAATAGGTTTAACAAAGCATATAACACCACATTGATACAAGGAGCAGATTTACAGAAGAAGGAGGTGTGCATTTGCCCCTCTGTTTCCACTGCCTGTTACAGCCTAGATAAGGAATTTGAAAAGCATTATTATTCACTGCCGTTCCTTTTAATATTCTGCTGGGGAAAAAAAGAGAAGCACTGTTTGCTCATGATCTCTGGGAAATATGAATAATGATTTAAATCTTTCGTGGGCTGTACTTGTCTGAAGCATTTGTCTCTGCTGGTATCATGCAGAGTGAACCCTGCAGAGGAGCTAAGGCTGGGAACACAGAGCTGGTGCCTGGCATCAGTGCAGGGTTCTCATCTCCCCCACCTGCTCCTTCCTGGGCCAAGGGAGCACTCCCAGGTTATGTCTGTGTGTTCTGAGGAAATAGACACCAAGGGCTCTGAACGCAGAGCCTCTGTACTGCCTGTAAATGTAGCCTTGGCTAAAGTTTAATTTGTGCTTCTGCTCCACCACAAATGATCAAGTAGCTGTTACAAACTTTTTAGTCATTATCAGCTGCATAGGTAGCAGCAGACACCACGCATTGCTGCCCTTGGGTATAAATGTCCTATATATAAAATACAAGAGTGGGACTTGATCCTGAAAATCCTTATCTTGTTTAAGAAAGCCTTACTCAACAGTTCTGTTGGTTTCAGCTGGACAGTTTCTATACATATAGATGACTCTAGACAGTAAAAATGTGCTATGTCAACTTCTGGTCTGAAAACCACATTTGTGCAACGTAGGCTAAGCAGCTGTCTTGCCTCTGAGAGGGAATTGCTGTATTAGCCCTGTGAAGGCAAGCGTGCCGGGTAGTCTGATCTGTGAAATTTTTCTCACACATAATCCTAAGGGAGGTTGAAAACCAAGCTGTTTCTGTAAGTGTACTAAAGATTAAAAATACTGTTATACAATCGTGAGCAAGCAATTAAATGTTACAGTGAAACACTTAAAAGAATGAAAGTATCTTCTGAAGAGCATTTTTAATAACTTGAGATTTTATTAAATGTGTAAGAGGCAGAAAACAAGAGCATCTGCAGATCACTGGTTTATTTTGTCATCATTGTATAACACGATTACCTTGGCATCTCTCAACTCATAGCTTTCTTGTTAGTGCACAGTTGTGTTCTTTAAAATAGTTCATAACTGTTTCTTTCTGCATTTGCAAATTAGATAAATATCGCTTATAATCAAAGATAAATTTTCATAGTTGAAAGCACTCTACAGAATTGGGATACTTGATGTCTGCTCTGGCTAGTGATTTTGTGTATGTGTTTGGGTTTTTTTTAAAAAGCATTTTCTTAATGAATCAGCTTAAAAAAGTTGTAAATGCTTATTCTGAAGAAAAGATCCTGTTTTGAATGATCCTATTAAGCTAATATTTCACGTGGTTTCGTGCCTAGGTTTCTGTCAATGCTGGAAGAAGAAGTGTACAGCCAGAATTCTCCCATTTGGGATCAGGATTTCATGGTGTCTAGTTCCCGAACTGGCCAGCTGGGAATCCAGACAGGTAATTTGCATTTAGTGATGGGTTAGGGAGCACCTGAATATAAAGATAAAATGTAGAAGTGATGAATTCTAAGGAATGAGACTTAGATACTCAGCTTTGTAAATAGCAGCCTTTGTAAATACTAAAATCAGTCTGCCTTGAGTAAGCACACGTCTGACTCTCTGGTGCTTCCTCATATAAAGATCCCCTTTTGATGGTGAAATCCAGCCAACTGGGGCCAATGGGACAGGCTGAGTGCTGAGGCCAATCACCTGAGTATTGAGTGAGAATGATCAGTGGGTAAATGGCTGCAGCAGGTCACCTGCTGGACGGTGATCCCCTCACATGACACCCATGCCAGTCCTGCATCTCCCTAGAAGTAGGGGAGCATCTGATATGCCATTGCCTTTGCATACATGCATTTGATTTTCTTTGGGTTTTTTACAACTTTTCCTTGCGTTGTTTCTTATTCATGTGCCTCACTGGCTATTCTGCAGCTTTATGCACTTACGCTCAGTTACTGTACTGAAGTGTAAGTCATCTCTAAAATTGCAGAGATACACTGCTGATGATTTTCTTTTACTTTTCCCTTCTGCTCTTCCTTTCTGCTTAAAAGTATTTAAAATCCATTTAGGCAGCTCAGGGGTTGACTTAAATTTGCAGGTATTTAAGTCAGTATTTTGTATATTCAGGATTTTGAAACAATTGTTGATTATCAGTTGACAAAACCTTTATGTCAGCACTTTACCTGATAGTGAATTTCTTAAAGTAGCAGGGAGCTCCTGCTGTGACAGACACAGGCTTTTTTTTTTTTTGTGAGAAATTCCTGGTCTGCACCATGAACTGGTGAATTATGCCTTAGGTACAAGTTCATTGAAACTCTAAAATCATGTTGCTCTCGGAGTTCATTCTATCATGTGCATTTCTGCAGTACTTCATTTTAATGTGTACCTCTTAAGCTCTGGATTCTTGGCATGAATACAGAACAAAAGAGCTGTTGCTGGTGATGACACAAGGATAAAGGCATGCAAAGAGAAAGACTGCAGGTGTTCAGACTATGAGCTGTCACCTCAGCCTCCCCCTCTGCCTGCCAGAAGTTCTGACACAAATGCAAAGTGGATGATTTGGGCTGAGCGGTTCTTTGGTTGGGTTATTTTTGTTGGGTTTTTTAATATTAGAGAGAGAGATGTTAGTCTGTAGCTTTTTAAAATAATAGTTTCATCCTCTTAACTGGCAACAACATCTCCCTTCATTGAGTTTGATTTGTCCAACCAGTCTTTGAACACTGTTAAAGTGGTCAGCTGAAGCTGAATGATGAGATTCTGCTTTGCAATAAACCTTTACAAAAAGCCTTTTCATGAAGCTAAATGCCAGCAGGTTTGGCAGGTATGTGAGGGAAGTTTGTTTTCTTGCCTTGTGCTCAGCACTGCAGAATAATAAAGCCTGGTGTTTATAATCTCTGTCATCCAGCAGTAATGCAGTCCCTTGTTAGGTAGAAAAATATGCTGAAATAAAGCTTTAATGTCTCTGCTCGCAAACTGATGGCATTTCTCTGTTGCACAATGTTAGCTGTTACTTCTCAGGTGGTGGGTGTGAAGTTGAGTCCATCGTTGTGACAGTCCTTCAGTCAGCACTGTAATGGGTTCCATGTCCTGATTTTCTGGTGTTTGTCTTTTATGCCATTGCAGTTATCAATCCTCCTCCTGTTGCAAGATCTGTTTCATATAGTGCAAGTCCTTCATCTCTGGAGCAACCCAACAGTGGTAATATGAGTCCTGCTTGCAAAGTTTCTTCTGTCCTTGACTCAAACCTAGGTAATGAAGACGGAGACTTTTTGGCTTCTGTTGGATGTTATCAGTAGTTGCAGTATGTGGTGACTGTTGCCTTCACTCTGCAATAGTGACTTTGACATGTTTTGCTAAAAAACATGCATATTTTTCTCCACTATGGTAATGTTTAACTATCAGAAATGGCTACTGTAGTGGAGGAAAAAAATAGTTAGTTTAAATTAAAATGAGGAAAGGTCTATTGGTGTCGAGGTTGTCGAAAAACACATTACTTGGAGTACATGTATTAGAAGCCACAAAAAAAGTTTTGTTTAAATAAAGAGTACAGAGGAGCATTGTTGGGTTGTTTTTTTTTATTATTTCAAAGTACTGAAATTGCATGTTTGAGCAGTAAAGAAAGGCACAAACACACTAACCAGGTTAAATTGAAAACCTGAATGAGGTGAGGTTGGGAAAAAAAATTTAGTGGGGAAAGGAAGTTGAGTACATAAATTTTCCTGATGAATCCTTTTTCAGACACCTCAAGATTAATGAGCCTGTCAAGAGAGTTTGTAGGTCAGAGGGATGATCATGAACTTATGTAAAGTAAGTCCTCAAGGATGTAGAAAGAGCTTAATGAGTTCTCTACAGAGAAACTTAAGCTCCTAAACTATGGCTTTCTTTGATGAACAAGTTGGGAAATGGTCTTGAAAGTGGGAATCAGTAGAAGTTTGGGGTTGTGTGGTTTGGTGGCTTATTATTTTTAATTACATATCAGCAAACTGGGTAGTAAGTAGTCACTAGAAAGATTATCTTTTTTTGAGAGTTTAAAAAGAAATACGGAATTGACAAACTTAAATATTAAGTTGTGCATCTGAACTGTCATCGGAATTGCCCTTGGCACTGCAGAATTGAAACACCATAGAAACTTAATTTTTAAAGGGGTTCTAAGAGAATTCAGGAAACTGTCAATTTTAAGTCTCCTGTTTCAGACAATTAGAAGAAACAATAATTAAACTGATTAAGCATGGAATGAATGGATATGTGAGTAATGTGATGCACAGAAATTCAGTGTGCCTTTGGTAGAACTCATGACTTGTACATATCTGTGAAGGAATTAGTAAGTATTTGGAAAAGGTTTTGTGGACCTGAATTTCCAGAAAGCTTCTGACAAATTTCTTTCAAAAAATCTGTTTTAAAACAAGAAATTAATTCCTTGGGAAATAGGAAGGAAGATCCATTCACATATGAATAACTGTTTAAAAATGAAAAAAAAAAGAATAGGAATAGAAGTTTCCACAATGAAGGGAGGTTAACAATAAAATTCTGTTTTTCAGAAAACAATTGTACTGCTTGAAAGTCTGAAAAGAGGAAGGAACGGTTTGATCCTCATATATTTAGAGTGCTATAGCTGTGGGGGAAAAAAATTGTACCATATACGTAAAATACTGAACATGCTGGGCCCTAAACTACCTGGTTGTTTCAGAAAGGAGATCATAAAGCTATTGAGGTTTTTTCTTAGGGGAAAATAAAAAATCCCAAACCAAAACCAAACCAACTTATCTCACTGCTAAGTGCTGATCACAAAGGCAAAATTCTGAATCCTGGCTCTGACCTTTAGCAGATCTTTAGGGAGAAAACACAGGAACAAGTTAGCCATGGGGTGATATTTATGTTTTTATGCTTTACTAGTACTTGGCAATTTGCTGCTTGGATAAATCCTGAGCTGGCAACTGGCTCTAAAAATATTACTGCACCTCTAGTAGTCCTTGCTGGACTTTTATTTCATGAATTTAAATAGTTGCTTTTGCTGTTCCATGTCGGTCTGCATTTAGTAGAGCAGTTAGCTAACAGGTTATATTTTGTTTTGGAAGCTTTATATGAATTTTTAAAGTGAAATATATGTGACATGTCAGACTGTACATGTTGCTTGGTTTACAAAAAGAGTAAAAGACATCTGTAATGGATACTTAAATCCAGTGAGTCTCAAAATGGGATTTCATGTTATCTGGAAGTTTGCATATTGAGCGCTGACCTTCCAAGACAGCAACACAGAAGTTCACTGCAGAGGATGCTGAAAAAGAGCAAATAGAATCATAGAATTGT
>VYZX01001751.1:105701-131594 GCA_013401335.1 Brachypteracias leptosomus | reverse complement strand
ATCATCCAGTTCCAACCCCCCTGCCATGGGCAGGGACACCTCCCACTCCATCAGTTGCTCACAGCCCCAGCCAGCCTGGCCTTCCAAATGTCCAGGGATGGGGCTTCCAGCACCTCTCTGCCCAACCTGGGCCAGTGTCTCCCCACCCTCCTGGGCAACAACTTCTTCCTAACCTCTCATCTCAATCTCCCCACCTCTACTTTTGACCCATTCCCCCCACTCCTACCACTACCCAACAGCCTCAAAAGTCCCTCCCCAGCTTTCTTGGAGCCCCCTTCAGATCCTGGAAGGCCACCAGAAGGTCCCCTGGGAGCCTTCTCTTCTCCAGCCTGAACAACCCCAGCAATAGCAGTGACAGCCTGGACTGGAGCCCAGCCCTGTGTCTCCTGGAGGTGCCACTGGAAGAGGCTGTTGAAAATGATGCTAAAACTGCAAAAAAATGGCAAACCCATGGCTGGGATGTGTCTCCGTGGGTGTTCACAGCCCTGGTTTCACCTGTCCAGTCTCAAGGTGACAGATGGGATATGCCACAGAGCCTTGTTGGGTTTGCTGTGCCCAGGGATGTTCATTGGCTCTCTTCAAGAGAGACATTGAGGGGCTGGAGAGGGTGCAGAGAAGGGCAACGAAGGGTTGCTGGAGAACATGACTTAAGGGGAGCAGCTGAGGGACTGTTTAGTCTGAAGAAGAGGAGGCTGAGAGGAGACCTCAGTGCTCTCTACAACTACCTCAAAGGAGGTTGTGGTGAGGCTGGGGTTGGGCTCTTCTCCCAAGTATCTAATGACAGGACAAGAGGTGATGGCCTCAAGTTGCACCAGGGGAGGTTTAGATTGGACATTAGGAAGAAGTTCTTTACTGCAGGAGTGGTCAGGCACTGGCCCAGGCTGCCCAGGGAGGTGCTGGAGTCACCATCCCTGGAGGGGTTCAGAAAATGTGTAGACGTGGCACTTCAGGACATGGTTTAGTGGTCATGGTGGTGTTGGGTTGACAGTTGGACTTGATGATCTTAGAGGTCTTTTCCAACCTCTATGATTCAATGATTCTATGATAGAATCATAGATAGGGTGATAGATCACTGGAATATGCTGCCCAGAGAGGGGGTGGAGGCCCCATCCCTGGAGTCCTTCAAGGTCAGGCTTGATGGGGCTCTGAGCAGCCTGCCCTAGGTAGAGATGTCCCTGCTGGTGTAGGGAGGTTGGACCAGATGACCTCTGGAGGTCCCTTCCAGCCTCAAACATTCTATGCTTCTATTTTAGGGAGCTAAATGCACCCAAAACAAGACATTCTTGTGCTTCTGGGTCCTACGAGACCTTCCTTCTCCTCATGCTCACAACAAATCTTTAACCCCCTCTACTGCTCCTCAGCCCCAGCACGGAGTGTGGAAGCTTTTAGGATGCAGCTAATGAGGACTGGTCCAGGCATATTCCCATCAAAGGCTTTTGTAGCCGGGCTTTTAATTTGTCTCTCCTGGTGGCAAAGCAGCTCTTTTGTTGAAGAGGAATTTACAGGAGCAGCGACAGTTTTTCAAAGGCAGCTCCATGTTTATAGTTCCATCCTCACGTGTGTTTGGTGCAGGAAAACCAATGAGCACTGCCTGGCTCTTGGCAGCTCCTCCACAGAAATGCTGTTTACTTGGTTCCTCTTGTTATTATCGACGATGGGAATTAATAACTGTGTGGTTTAAGAGTAAAGTTTCTTCTAGGGTGTAGTAATTGCCTTCCCCTCCCCACCCGTGCTCACAGCTGGATGCACGCCAGGATTTTCTCTTTGAAATACAAACCCTGTTGCTTTGAAGCCTCTTAAAGGTTTTTTCAGGCTGTGTCTTGGTTGCTGATATGGATAAATGGGGGTTTACCTGGAGATGGACCCGGGCCCATCACCCAGATGTGGGAAATACGTGGAATTAAGTCAGAGCTGGGGTAGGTGCAGAAATAGGCAGGATAATTTTGAGTGGAAGATGTTTCCCCAAAACAGTTCCCGTTGCCCAACAAGTCAGGCTAAATAGAAGCTTTCTCCTCCAGCTTGACAGGTAATTACTGAAGGAAGCATATGGTACCTCCTCTGAAGTCTTGGAAGGGGATCAACACCAGGCGAAGTGATGGAGCCTGGTGGGAGCGGGTGTTGTGTGGGAATAACGGGACTGGGATTGGAATGGGAGGAGCTGGTGAGTGCTCAGGAGAGGGTTTGAACCTGGTCTGGTGTGTGTTCACCCATGGGGCTTGGGCACCTGGGTGTCAACTTGGTCATGGAGTCCAGAGCTGCTGAGCAGTGATGAGGTTGGATGGGTCACTCTGCATTGCCAAAGGGTTTGGGGAGAGCTGGCTTGACCCTCAGCCCGGGGGTGTCACAGAGGGTCAGCACCTGGGAGGTGTTTGCAGGGAGGAGACCCTCATGGGACCCCCATGGGTGGGCACATGCAGGACTTGAGTAGATAGTGAGAGAGCTTGGACATGTCCACATCCATCTGACATCTCTTGGAGCAAGTGGAGCCCAGTGATGGCTGAGCAAGGCAAATGCAAGGGCAGGTGTTTGTCATGGTGGGTCCCAGGAAGTGGGTTGTGTTGCTTGCAATAGCCCTCATCATGGGATGGTGGTGGTGATTTGGGTCATGGTCACTGGGTCCTGAGCAAAGTGGAGGCCAGGAGCAAGGATGATCAATGCCAGTCTCACTCCGGGAGGCTTCAGAATAGGGAGAAGCCAAAACCAAACTCGTGCTCTGTGCTACCATCCCACCAACATGGGATTCAGAGGAGATGCCCTCACTACCTCTCCTACGAGGACAGACTGGGAGAGTTGGGGTTGTTCAGGCTGGAGAAGAGAAGGCTCCCAGGGGACCTTCCAGTATCTGAAGGGGGCTACAAGAAAGCTGGGGAGGGACTTTTGAGGTTGTTGGGTAGTGGTAGGAGGGGGGGGAATGGGTCAAAAGTAGAGGTGGGGAGATTGAGATGAGAGGTTAGGAAGAAGTTGTTGCCCAGGAGGGTGGGGAGTCACTGGCCCAGGTTGGGCAGAGAGGGGCTGGAAGCCCCATCCCTGGACATGTGGAAGGCCAGGCTGGCTGGGGCTGTGAGCAACTGCTGGCGTGGGAGGTGGCCCTGCCATGGCAGGGGGGTTGGAACGGGATGATCTTTGAGGTCCCTTCCAACCCTGACAATTCCATGATTCTATGATTCTAACTCCACATCCACTGCTTGCCCCCCCATGCCGTAGCCATTCTCCATGCCCTAAATGATGACATTATGTAGATACCAAAAGCCCTTTTGTCACAAGGAGGCCACAATAACCAATCACCTTGTGTGGAGCGTGGCAGACAGACAGGTTAATGTGGGTGCCCGAGACGTGGGTCGATGGGAGTGTGGTCAGGAGATCAATACGTCTCTGCCTCGTTAAAAGTCCAACTCTACGTGGTTGGAGCTGAGCCCTGAGCAAGCACATGGGGAGCTCGCTGCCATCCCAGAATTTCACAGAAGTTTGCAAGGCCTGGGGAGGTAAATGTTAGAATAAATCCTATTTACCTTCCAATCGTTTGTGCCTTAGGTAGAAGAGCTGGGCTTTGAAAGGTGAGGTATTAATAGTCTGCTCCAGCTGCTCGGTCTGCAAAGGCTGCTGAGATCCAGTGCTCAAGATGTGGAGGTGCTGCTGGTTGGACACCTTGCTGAAGGTGCAGAGCAGAACATTTGGGCTGCCCAGAGAGGGGGTGGAGGCCCCATCCCTGGAGTCCTTCAAGGTCAGGCTTGCTGGGGCTCTGAGCAGCCTGCCCTAGGTAGAGATGTCCCTGCTGGTGTAGGGAGGTTGGACCAGATGAGCTCTGGAGGTCCCCTCCAGCCTCAAACATTCTAGGATTCTATTTTGTGTAGCCACCTTGTCAAGCAGCCCCACCCTCAGAGTTGAGCTTTTAAAATGGGTTTTGTTCCCCAAAGCTGAATGAAATGTGTGGTTTGCTTCATGGTTGGCAAGAAGAGTTTGGTGGTTTCGTAGGTGATGAAGGTGAAGGTGTCTGGCTGGGGGCCTCCAGAGGTTTCTGGTCCAACCTTCTTGGACCTGCAGTTGCTGGGTTTGGTTGTGACTTGGCCTAGGTGAGTGTTGAAGCCCCAGAGGATGGTCAGATGTAAAGGAGGTAGATCTGAGCACTGCAGATGCTCATGTCCAGCATAAGCTTGTTCCCACCCGTGCACTCTCTGGCTTCACTTGCCTTGGCAGCTACTGGCTGAGGTGGGTCCAAGAAAGTCCTTTTGGGGGAGGAAGGCTGATCCCTTCCATGCCTGATTGAGTTGGCAGAGTTGCATCTTCTTAAGCAATGGATTCCTGAGATGTGTAAACCTTGTGTCATCCACCACCACCTTATTTTACCCCTGTCCTCCTCCTCTGCCCCTATCATCCCTTGATCTGCTGTCTTCAGCTGTTGTCTCCTGCTGCACATCTTTGTGTAGCCCCTGGTGGATCAGCTCCATGGCTGTGATTCCTTGGTGCTGGGTTCCTACCAGTGCTTTGGATTCAAAACAGTGCTGTGAAAAATTGAGATGCATGAGAAGTAGTAGAAAAAAAATACCAAGGAATAGTAAGAAAATGAAGAATGATTCATCTCTCAGCAGAAGCTGTGTAGATGTGGAGGTGGGATTGCTGGCCACAGGCATGGATTCCTATCAGTGGGTAACTCAGGCCAAGTTATGCATAGTTAAGTTCCTTTGCAGACCAGCCCCTCACCCCTTAGTCCCATGTGCTCCCCTGGTCTGGTGGAACATGAGGCCATAGCAGCAATATTGATGAGAGAAAGGTCGTGCTGCATGAAAGGACCTGCATGAGAAGGACCCCAAAGTGCTCAGATATCCCCCTCACATCTGATTTGCATCCCATTAATTCTGCTCCTGAACGTCTCTTTAGGGTTAGTTTTAGCTTGTAGTGGAAGAAGGGGATTGACCTTGAGTTACTTGATATTCAGGGTAGGTTTGGGCTGTGGAACTTCACATCACCCCTAACTTGGTGTCATGTCTGAGCCCACGTGCTGCAAATGCCTTTGTCCACCTTGGAGCAACTTCACAGCCAAAGACCTGAGCTCCTTTGAATTCAACCCACTTTTTGGTCATTTAACCACCTACATTATCTCCCAAGTGTCCTCAGGCTGCGTCAGAGGTTTCCATCCTCAATGCCCAGGGGTCTGATCACCCAGGTGGAACACTCCTAACTGCTCATCCCCTATTTTTAAGCAGCACAGATTTACCAGGTATAATTTTCCATGGAGGGACAAACATGCCCAGGCAGGTGGACACCATCCCACCACCATAACCCTCTAACTCTCCCCCTTCTTCTTACAGAGGAGACAACGTTTGAAGCTGGAGTTAAAGTCCAGATCCACAGCCAGTCCGAGCCACCCTTCGTCCAGGAGCTGGGGTTTGGGGTGGCCCCTGGATTCCAGACCTTCGTGGCCACCCAAGAGCAAAGGGTAAGTCCTAAATTTCCTTTACACACCAAGATCCCTCCACCGGGTCCATGTGAGAGGTTCCTTCTACTTACTGATGCTCCTTGAGAGGCGTCTTCATCCCTAACACCTATTTCTATACCTTGCTTCAAATTGAGGGCAGCTTTTTGAGTGTTCCTCATGCATTGCTCACAATCCTTGTCATAATTTTGGCCACAGAAGGGACATCATCCCTGGGATTTTCCCTGCCTTGCTCCTCCATGGTTGTGGTTCAGCTGTAGCAGTCACTTGATGCGTTGGGTACCTTCCAACCCGATGAGAAGAGATGCTCTGTGCCAACAGGCTCTCACACTCCACGGATATGAAAAGAGACAAGAGGAGAGTGTTTCATTATGTAGCTCAGTGTGAATCCTTCCAGGTGACACAGGAATAGTCACGTTCTTGATTATGAACTGTAGAGGGCTGCTCGTGGCTGGGGATGTGTCACCCTCCCCAGGTCCTGCTGGTGGCACATCATGAGGACGTGGGGACGATGCGATGTGATGTCTCGTCGTTAGCCTCCAATCCTGATTAGGCAATGGGAAGCAGGCCAGCAGAAGAACATTTCCCCCCAGCTTGGCCCTGGTGCTTTCATCCCTCACCCTTCTGCCTCATTGCCTCACTCATTTTCCTCCCTGCTCTTGCATCCCCCCTTAAATGAGACATAAATCAAGTGGAGGAAGGCGAGCAGGAGCTGTTGGAGGTTTTGCTCTGATCCAAACCTCCATGGAGATCAGAGCTGCAGTGGTTGCACTCCAGCTCGGAGCAGGGTGAGGAATTCACCACCAAATAGATCATAAAGCATCTCTCTGTGGCCACCAAAACACACCTGAAGATGCTGCAACTCAGCAAGCCTGGATGCAGATCTTGCCTCCTTCATTGCAGCACATGGTGGGTACTGGGGCAGGAGATAGGAACAATGTGAGTGCCCAGTGGGGTGGAAACCCCTCAGTTAAAGCAGAGAAATGTTTTGCTGTTGTCAGTTCCTATCTGGTGAGAAGTCCAGAGGGCTGGAGAAAAGGAGCAGCTTTGTTAGTGTGCAGGGTCTGGTTTGGAGTGTAACAGCTTCACAGGGGTGGAGGCAAAGGGCTCTTGGGGGCTGAGGCAGCACTTGCTGAAATCCAAAGCAGAAATGGGCTTGGAAACTCATCAAGGGCATTTTTGATGCCCGTTCCCTTGACACAAGCCCTTCCGTGCATCTCCAAGGTCCTCATCTTGCTGCACAGCTGCTTTCTGCTGGGTACCAAGCAAGCAGCACACTAGATCACACAGTGTTGTGCCTCCAAGTGATTCATTCTATTTAAAACCTATTTATTTGTGAAACACTGGCCCAGGTTGCCCAGAGAGGTGGTGGCTGCCCCATCCCTGGAACCATTGCAGGGGAGGTTGGCCGGGGCTCTGAGCAACCTGCTCTAGTTGCAGATGTCCCTGCTCAGGGTTGCAGTGAGACCTTTAAAGGCCCCTTCCAACTCAAACCATTCTACAATTCTGTGATCTTTGGAGGTCTCTTCCAAGCCGAACTATTCCATGATTTTGTCAGATCAAGGTCTTGCAGTTCCATCCCCACATGCCTTCGGGCAGCAGAGAGCAGGATTTTTGTTCAGCACATTGTTGACTGTGCACAACCCCCCTGGCAGAATCAGCACCCCATTAGCGAGGCCACATCAGCTCCATTTGGCAACAGCTCCTCGAGTCAAACTCCCCTGACAGCAGGAGCAGTAATTGGGGAGATTTGTCTTCCTTAAACATCTCAGCTTCAGCAGGAGTGGGGAGCGTGGCTGGGAGCTGGAGCCTGCAGCAAGGATCTCGAGGACTTTATTTTAAGATAGAAATAGCCTAAATGCTGGAGACTTTGGAGACAGCTGCTGTAAATCTTCCCCATCCCATTGCCAGCATTAACTATTTCATTATTTCTATTAAAAAAAAATCAGATTTCCTACCAGGAAAGCAGCCAGCTGAGAGATGGGGGGGAAAAAACCCATCCCTCCCCAGGTCCCTCCTTCCAGGCAGTGAAGATGACAAGAAAAACAGATCTAGGGGGACTCAGCTCAAGCATGTTCCTTCTTCTGCAGGTTTTGAGGTGCTGGGAGGGAAGGGCACATTTCTGCTTGGGGCCAGGGCTTCTGTAATTGCTTTAAAATAACACCACAGGCTGCAACACCTTTACCCAGGAGATCTGGGTTCTTCCTTCTTTAGGAAGAAATTCTTTCCTGAAAGAGTGGTCAGCACTGGAACAGGCTGCCTAGGGCAGTGGTGGAGTCACCATCCCTGGAGGGGTTCAACAAAGGAGTAGATGTGGAGCTTTGGGACATGGTCTAGTAGTCAAGGAAGTGTTGGGATGAAGGGTGGACTTGATGATCCTGGAGGTCTTTGAATGAAACCATCCTCCAGCTGGAGAGGAATAGAAATAAGGGAAAAGAGGAGGTTGTTTCTCATCTCCCAGCTCCGAGTAGCCCCTGTGTTAGTTCTGAGCATTTTTCCCAGTGATAGAAACAATAAGGGTGGAATTAGAATAATATCATCATTAAGGTTGGAAAAGACCACTGAGATCATCAAGCCCAACCATCAACCCAACACTAATTGGGTGGACTTCACCCACTAATTGGGTGGACTTGCTTTAGTCTGGTGCTGGGATCCAGGCATTGTCTTTGAGGTGGGTTTTGGGGTGAAGGGGGTTTATTCCTGCTGGGGGTAAAGGCTCCTGGCTTTATTTCTGGCTCTATTACTACCCTCTATGGCCATGCTCAAATTCATCCCTTCATCCCCCATCCCAGTCTGGAAATAAGGGTATTTTCTAGGCTTTACTTGCTGCTCTCCTGCCTTCCCAGGTATGCAGCTGCTCAGCACAAGCAAGGACCTGACGCTGGGGCAATAAATCCTGGCTCTTTATACCGAGAGCTCCCCAAAAGCTCCTTGTCAAAAGCAAACTGTGGCTCCGTGATCGTGCATGAGCTCATTAAATCTCCCTTTCAAATTAGCTGTCAATCTGAAAGGGGGGGGGAAAGGCACAATCTGAGCTTTTCTGCTGGTGCTGCAGTGGCCGAGCTCCCGCAGAGCGACACGTTCAAGGGACATTTACCAGTTGGGGAACTGCGGCGTTGCTGCAGCGACTTGTGCTGGCACCATCCTGAGAGGGGCTCTGCTGGTGCTGAGTCAGCAAAAGCAGTGCCAGCAGGAGGTTTCCTCCATCCAACGTGGTTGTTGGGTTATCTAGGCCAGGTTTGTTCTTTGCTGTGGGCTCGCAGAGTATTGGGTGTGCGCAGGTCTGGAGATCCCAGCATAAGAAGGACGTGGACCTGTTGGAGAGGGTCCAGAGAAGGGCTATAAAGATGATCAGAGGGCTGGAACGTCCCTCCTAGGAAGACAGGCTGAGAGAATTGGGCTTGTTCAGCTCCAGGGGGACCTTCCTGCAGCCTTCCAGTATCTGAAGGGGCTACAAGAAAGCTGGGGAGGGACTTTTCATGAAGTCCTGTAGTGATAGGATGAGGGGTGATGGGTTCAAACTGGAAGAAGGGAGATTTAGATTGGAAATTAGGAGAAAATTCTTCACTGTGAGGGTGGTGAGACACTGGCCCAGGTTGCCCAGGGGGGTTGTGGATGCTCCATCCCTGGAGGTGTTCAAGGCCAGGCTGGATGGGGCCTTGAGCAACCTGGTCTAGTGGGAGGTGTCCCTGCCATGGCAGGGGGGTTGGAGCTGGATGATCTTTAAGGTCCCTTCCAACCCAACCCATTCTATGACTCGTGGCCACAGGCAGATGTTTTCTGTCTGAACCCTCTGGCCGAAGCCATCCTGAGGTGTAAGGGGAGCTGGGGTGGAGCTCCCTAAAGCAGCTCAGGAGGTAGCTCAGCAGAAGGCAACACACGAGGGATGGTTGCAATTAAAACCAGAGTGTCTTGGTGGAGGATGGTGGAAAACATCCTCTCTGGGTGACTTTCCACCCACCGTGGCAGGGACTGAATGCAACGTGAAAGGAGCTCGAGTGGTTTTAATGGATGTCTGAGACTGTAGCTGCTGTTTTCTGGGGGTTTCACCCCATTTTACACAGTCCCTGTTGCTCCTTGCAGCAGGAGATGCTCCGGCCGCTCAGGGGAGTGGTTTCCATGGCAATTGCTGAGTCTGATGAATAAGGTTTGTTTTCTCATGAATGGGCAAAGCCCTGAGCTGTGGAGGAGCTGGCTGGGGGCACGCTGTGCTGTCACCCTCCAGAGGGGTCCTGAGGCAGGGCAGGACCACCCCACACAGGAGCTCACCTCAATTTTTCCCTTTTCCTGCCTCTTTTGGCTGAGCCTGGTGCTGGAATAAACCTCTCCAGAGCTTGTGTGGTGCATGGCCTTGGGGAGGCTGCAGTATCCCCCACACCCATGAACTAGATGGTGGCACCAAGGCACGGGTGGCCACACTGGAAGTGGCTGATCCCTGTAGAAGGATAAATCCTCCTGGATTTGGCTGTTTAATCCCCTTTTCCCAGCTGGGTTTTACAGCCTCATCGCTGCATCTCAGCAGCTTCCCTCGAGCCTCTCCCATCCTGGCTGGGATCAGATCCTGCTCCCCCCTCTGCCATGGGCACAGCACGTTAGAGAAGATGGAAAGCACACTAAAAATGGCAATTTCTGCCAACTTGGCAGTAAAAATTTAAGAGGCTTCAATTAAGCAACAGGTTGGAAGATGGAGCAGTATTGTTTAATAGGGCTCTAGTGTGCCCCAGAGACTCATCCCCTGGTAACGCTTCCCTGGGACAGGGAGCATCAGCCACCAACAACCACAGCACCAAAAGTGTAATTACAGAGGCAGGGAAGCAGGATCTGGGGTCTGGCAGTGATTGCTCTGGAACTCCTCTTTCCAGACAGGGTGTAGGCAGTGGCAGTTGGAAATTAGGTGTAATTAAATAGTATTTCCCATGTTTCCTAACCCTCGCTCAGAGCCATCTTCTACCTACAGTCTTACACCTCCTCCTGGAAAAACAGTCACTCTCTGATTTCTCTCTGTCTCCCTCAATCCCACACACTCTCCCAGTTGATTTCCTCCCCGTGTTATCATCAGGCTGGGAGTTGATTCAGCAGCAAGAAGCAAATCTGGCAGGCAGGGGTGGCTGGCCACAGAGAAAACATCACTGCACAGGAGTGGCTGAAAGCAGGGGCTGGAAGGAAACCACTGCACAGCTCTTTCTGTAGGGCAGCAGAGAGGTTTTGCTGGGGAAAAGCAGCATTAGGAGTGAATCAGCCTGTTTGTAAAAGGAGACAAAAGGAAATGGGCTTGGAGGCAAGTGATGGAGATGAGTCAGGGTGTCTGAATGGGCAGGGGTTGGGAAGGGCTCACTTAGGAGGGAGGTCAGGAAGAGAAAACATCAGAGACGTAGACAAACTAATGGTCTGGGTGCTCCCTCCAACCCTTCATCGTATTGTGTGGGTAAGAGGATTTTTTTTAAAGCTGCTTGCTGAGGACAGGAGAGGCTCAGAGGGTCCAACCCTCACCGTGCAACCCCTGAATTGGGCACCTCTGTAAGAGTTTGGCCAGTGCAGTCCAACAATTAGAACAATGGTGTCCAGCAGGATGAGGGGGAAACAGTTCTGCTGCTTCTAGATATGCCAAGGGGGTGACCAGGAGGGAGAGGGCAGGTTTATTGTGATTTAAGACTGAATTTGCACATGAATAGAGGGTGCAACTCATTTAGGGGGGAGCTAGAAGGGGGGTGTATGGTCAGTGTAGCAAATCCTGGGAGCAAAGCCAGGACGAGGCTCAGAAGGGGCTGCCCTCAGCTTTATGGGGAGCTGCAGAAGGTTTTAATGTTGCTGTTTGATCTGCAAGCTTATTTCCAAGGAAATAACTGAGACAGAACAAGGGGGGATGGTTTGAAACTAAAAGGGGGAGGTTTCGACTAGGGAGAAGGGAGAAATTGTTGATGCTGAGGGTGGTGGGAGCCTGTGCCAGGGTGCCCAGAGAGGTGGTGGCTGCCCCATCCCTGGAACCATTGCAGGGGAGGTTGGAACAACCTGCTCTAGTTGCAGATGTCCCTGCTCCCTGCAGGGGGGTGGAACTCCATGACCTTTAAGGTCCCTTCCCACCCAAACCATTCAATAACTCTATGAAACGGACCCAGAGGAGCCTGGAGCTCCAAAATCACTTTTTTCTCCTGGTGCCCACTCACCTCCAGCACCTGGGGACTCATGGGCTGTCTGATTTCCCTGATACCTTCCAGGTGCTGGAAGGGTTAAGCTCTTGTCCTTAAAGACAACTTCTTTGGTGTTCCTGAAGGAATCAAATTGGAAGGAACAGGCGAGCAAAGGGAGAGAGCAAATAGAGAACTTCCAGCATCATTACCTGGGAGCTGGTGCCAGCGAGCTGTGTGCTGAGCTTGTTAAACATTTCACAAGTGCTGAAGCTGCCTGCGATTGAAATTCTATTAACTTGATGCTGTTTGATGTCTCGTTAAAGAGAGGAGGTTTCTGCTTCATATTTCATCTGGAGCAAATCTGGGGTTTGTGATGTTCAGGGAGAGATTCTCATCCCTTCAGGCCTCAAGTTTGGTGGCATCAGGTGTGGACCCACATGTGGAGGAGGCAGGAGAAGGGCTGAGCTGATACATCCCCAAAGCCAGACTCGTCACAGAGCCCAAGCTGTAAACTGGGCTGAAACCATCCCAGCCTCATGCTAGAAGCATCTCCACCATGTTTCCACGTCTTCCCTATTATATAAATAGGGAAGTGGCCAGCAGATCCAGAGAGGTGATTCTGCCCCTCTGCTCTGCCCTGGGGACACCTCACCTGGAGCTGTGTCCAGTTCTGGAGCCCCCAGCACCAGAAGGATGGGGACAGATTGGAGCGTGTCCAGAGGAGGGACCAAAATGCTCAGGGGAATGGAGCATCTCTGGTGTGGAGACACTGAGAGAGTTGGGGCTGTTCAGCCTGGAGAAGAGAAGGCTCCAGGGGGACCTTAGAGTGACCTTCCAGGTCCTGAAGGGGCTACAGGAAGGCAGGGGAAGGTCTGTTCAAAAGGGTTTGTAATGACAGGACCAGGAGTGATGGTTTTAAGCTGGGAAAGGAGAGATTTAGGCTGGAGATTAGAAAAAAGTTCTTTAAGCTGAGGGTGATAGATGAGTGGAATGGGCTGCCCAGAGAGGGGATGGAGGCCCCATCCCTGGAGTCCTTCAAGGTCAGGCTTGCTGGGGCTCTGAGCAGCCTGCCCTAGGTAGAGATGTCCCTGCTGGTGTGGGGAGGTTGGAGCAGATGACCCCTAGAGGTCCCTTCCAGCCTCAAACATTCTCTGATTCTATAATAAAATTAAGCATGCAGGAAAAAAACAGAGATACCACTTAAGTATAAAAATGAGACCTCTCTGGCTGCAGACAGATGTTGGCAGATCCTTGGAGGCTCAGTGCCAAGGGGCAGGAGGAAGGGCTGTGCTGAACAGCCCCATCTTCACCAGGAGCAGCCCTTCCATCCCTCACCTTCCAGGCAAGCAAGCCCCATCCTGCCTGTCAGAGGACAAGTCAATTTGTTCCTTTTCTTTCCCTCGCCTGCCAGTTGGTAGCTGATTGTGGTAATCCCTAATAGCCGGGATCGGGAGAATTTAAAAAGCATTTCATTAATTAATGAAGTATTAATGATTGGGAAAGCGCGAGGACACGAGTTTGTCAACCTCAATTAGAGGCTGGAGCTGAATGCCTAGAAGCATGAGCTGGAGGGGTGTGTGCCCTTGGAAAGCTGCCGTGGCACTGGAGCAGGATTAGAGCTCAGCTTTATTCTCCTGCAGGAACCAGGGACAGAAACCGTCCCTGCTGCCATCACCCTTTTGCTTTTATGGGGTTTTTCCCCACTCCAGCTCCCGAGCAGCTCGTCAGTGGTGGTGGCAGAGGAGGTTGGACAGGAGGAGCTCAGCATCCTTGGGCTGTCCAGCTCCAGAGCCCTCCCCCAGCCCCAGATTAGCATCATCTGGCAGAGGGGAAGGGGTTCTCTGAAGCAGAAGAGACGGCTGCAGGGCTGCTCCCTGCCCAGGAGGGGCTGCAGGGGGGAGGAATCCAATCCAATGAGCATCTCTCCCGTTGACGTGGTTTCCATGGCCATGGTCTGTGGGGTTGCTCTGTCTGGTCCACTCATCTTTGCTGGCTGGTGAGGTCAGCTCAGGTCCCCAGCACGATCTTCTCCTGAGCATAAATGTCAAGTGTCTGGAATGAGTTGCTTGGGCAGCTCTCTGGGGTTGGTGCTTTGGGTGTAAAGGCTTTGCTGGGGGTTGCAGCCTTGTTTTGGTGAGGAGGGGGTTAAGGAGGGATGCTCTGAAGGATGGGTTCACCAGTTGGTTAACCCTGGCAGGGTGTTGGGTGAGACTCCTGTGCCAAGGTAGGAGCAGGGATGAGGTTGGTCTGCAGGGAGAAGCCACAGGGGCTGGAGGGAAGAAACTTGGAATCTTCATTGCCCTTCAGGGAAAAACCTGTAGATGAGTTTGGGCCCTTGGTTTGAGTCTTCCACTGCAAGGTGCAGTATTTGGAGGGGAAAATCCAAAGCAGCTCTGGGGCTGGATAGTGTCTTCTTTGAAGGATAAGGGGGAGCATTTTGGGGGGCTGCAACCCAGCAGTCCTGTCAGTCCTGTGTACCCACAAGTGCTGCTGCTGTGGCTCCCAGCACAGCCTGTGACAGAGCAGCTGCCTTCAGAGAGAATTGGAAATAAAAGGTCAGGACAAGAGCTGACTGCATCAGAGACTGGGTACATTGGTGCCTGCTCACTAAAACCACCTGGGAAAGGCAAAAGGAGCATTCCTGGCACCAAATTACCTTTGGATGTTGAGGCAGGATCTGGGAACTGAGGCTCCCCTGGTCCCTGATGATGTTGCCTTCTCCCTCTGGAGAGGTCCCACATCCCTAAGTGCCTGCTGATCAACCCAGACCCTGCTTCTGATTACAAATTACAGAGCAGGAGCAGAGCAATGAGTCTTTCAAGCCGTAATTACCACTGAGGCTCCAGGTAATAGCCCTTGATGAGCTCCTTGGAGAGAGAAGAGTTCAGTGACTCGCTCGAGGGCGGGAGGATCCAACCCTGCCCCTGTCTCTAGGATCTTGCTGTAGGAACCAGACCAGCTTTGTCTGTGGAGCTCCAAGTGAGCTCTCGCTGCTTCCCACCAAGCCTGGGATGGAGCAGGGAGCACATGGCAGCAAGAAACCCCTGCCTGGTGACATAGAGATGTGAGAGGGAGCTTGGGCTAGATGATCCTGCAGAAGAGAAGGCTCAGGGGAGACCTTCCTGCAGCCTTCCAGGATCTGAAGGGGCTACAAGAAAGCTGGGGAGGGACTTTTCACAAGGGCTTGTAGTGATAGGATGGGGGTTAATGGGTTCAAACTGGAAGAGGGGAGATTTAGATTGGAATTAGGAGGAAATTCTTCACTCTGAGGGTGGTGAGACCCTGGCCCAGGTTGCCCAGGGGGGTTGTGGATGCTCCATCCCTGGAGGTGTTCAAGGCCAGGTTGGATGGGGCCTTGAGCAACCTGGTCTAGTGGGAGGTGTCCCTGCCATGGCAGGGGGGTTGGAACGAGATGATCTTGAAAGGTCCCTTCCAACCCAACCCATTCTATGATTTTATGATCTTAAGAGGTCCCTTCCAACCCCTTCTACTCTGTGAGAGGGAGGGGTTCATGTCACACCCCATAGGGCTCTGCTTCATGGCCAGGAGTTTTCCCAGGGAAATTTGCTTTAAAAAGTGAAAATTTGAGCTTTGCTGAAGTCTCAGTCCCAGACATGATGAGTTTTTTCTCAAAAATGGGGTAAGCCTTTATACTGCAGAGGGGAAAAACCTCCACCAGTGTTAAATGCACCAAGAGGCTTTTTCTCCTCTTAAATACCAGCGATTCAGAGCAGTGGGGAGAGCAAAAGTCCTGGCACATGGCAGGGGAGATGTGAGGCACCTCTTCCCAAATCCTTAGGGAGCCAGAAAAAAGCAAATTGCTCTTGCAAAGCCTTTGCAGGAGGTTGTGTGTGTGGCCAGGCAGCAAATCCCCAGTGAACACCTCACTTTTGGGGAGACACAAACCAGCTTTGCCTCATGGCATAGGGGTAGTGTAGGTAGGTCCTGGCTACAAAACCTGGAGTACTGTGTCCAGCTCTGGGCCCCTCAGCTCAAGAAGGACACGGAACTGCTGGAGAGAGTCCAGCACAGAGCCACAGAGATGCTGAAGGGAGTGGAACATCTCCCTGGTGAGGAAAGGCTGAGGGAGCTGGGGCTCTTTAGCCTGGAGAAGAGGAGACTGAGGGGTGACCTCAGGAATGGTGATAAATAGGTAAAGGGAGAGTGTCAGGAGGATGGAGCCAGGCTCTGCTCAGGGACAGCCAGTGATAGGACAAGGGGCAATGGGGACAAGCTGGACCAGAGGAGGTTCCACATCAATAGGAGAAGAAACTTGTTCCTGGTGAGGGTGCCAGAGCCTGGCCCAGGCTGCCCAGGGAGGTTGTGGAGTCTCCTTCTCTGGAGACATTCAAACCCCCCCTGGCCGTGTTCCTGTGTGACCTGCTCTGGGTGATCCTGCTCTGGCAGGGGGGTTGGACTAGATGATCTTTTGAGGGCCCTTCCAACCCCTGACATTCCATGATTCCGTGAAAAATGGGCCGTTAATGAAGCTGCATTGATTAGGGTTTAATTAATCATTCAGCCCATGCACGTCCTGTGGACACGGTGCCAGTTCATGAGCACCATGGCTGGAGTCCAGCACTGGCTGAGCTGAAGATCTGGTCCCATCTCCATCATCTTCTGATCCCATCACCTACATCCCAAATCATTTAAAGGGCTTAAAAGCTTTGTGAGTGGCTGTGCTTGGGAACGAGCTGATACCATCTGAGACTGCAATTATTTATTCTCCTTTATCATACAACGTGCAACATATGGGCCCCTCTCTCCGCCGCCGATGACTAAATGATGGCATCTGCTCCTCTGTTCTGTGGCAAATGAGACAAGATCCCTTCAAACAGAGCTTTGTATTGTCACAGAGACGCTCTTGATATTTTCATTCCAAGGTGCTGCTTTGCTGCTGACTTTCAAGCCCACCCCATCCAGGCTTGTCTCTTGGAGGATGCTGAGCTTGCTGGGAAATGGGTTTTTATTCCCCTTAGTGCCTCAGCTGGTCCCTGCAGATGGGATCCCTCCATCACCTGCTGCCTCTTCACACCTGGTGTGGGCATCGTCTGCTCTGCAGATCAGTCCTGCTGAGCACAGAGATCTGTGTCTGTCACTCTGAGCTCCTCCGTAGCTCCTGCTGCTGTTGCTTGTCATGGATTGAGGAACGTTTTGGGCATGCCAGAGCTCGTGTTCCTCAGTGAGCAGCCCGGGCACCCCTGGGTGATGCCACCTCTGGCATCCATAGCACCCTGGTTCCTTGCAGGTGCAGAGGTGGCTGAACATCACTGCAAAGGTTCCTGTCTCGTTGGCACTTGAGACCAGGGATGGTGCTCACAGGAGCAGGGGAAGGGAGTTGGCGATTCCTGGCTGGAGGGGGAAGCAGAGCCAAAGAGGGGTTCACCATCACATGGAGACCTCCTTGTGCAGGGAGGGTCTGAGCTTATCTCAGGTCTATCCTTGAGGTCATGCAAGGGAAGACCTTGAACTATCATGTCTTGCTGACATGGTGAGACACTGGCCCAGGTTGTCCAGAGAGGTGCTGGAAGCCCCATCCCTGGACATATTGAAGGCCAGGCTGGCTGGGGCTGTGAGCAACTGCTGTAGTGGGAGGTGTCCCTGCCATGGCAGGGGGGTTGGAACTGGATGATCTTTAAGGTCCCTTCCAACCCTGACAATTCTATGAGTCCATTCTATGATTCTCTATCCCCCAACACCACATCTAAGCGACCCTTAAACCCCTCCAGGGTTGGTGCCTCAACCACCTCCCTGGGCAGCCTCGTACCAGCCCCGCTTGGTCCCCTCCTTCAGAACATCATCGTGCCTGTGCTGGGGGAGCTCCTCCGTGGCGGGAGGAGGGGGATGCTGTGCCCACCCCTCACTGCCAGCCCCCCCATCCCCTGACAGCCCCTCCTCCCTCTCTTGCAGCTGACGTACCTGCCTCCGCCCTGGGGTGAATGTCGCTCGTCGGATATGGGCTTAGACTTCTTTCCCGTTTACAGCATCACGGCTTGTAGGATCGACTGCGAGACCCGCTACATCGTGGAGAACTGCAACTGCAGAATGGTCCACATGCCAGGTCAGTGCTCGGGGGGGACCTCCAGACCTTCTCCATCCACCCAGCTGGCCCCAAGCAGGGTCATGTCACGGCTGGTCCTGCCACCACGTCGCTGGTGGGGCTGGTTGGCAGCACCGTCCCTGTCTGTGCTGGCAGCAGGGCTGCTTGTTGGGTCACTGATCCAAGAAGGACATGGACCTGCTGGAGAGGGGCCAGAGGAGGGCTACACTTTCTCCACTGTCCCCAAGACATGTCCACAAGACACGGGGGGGCTGGAGTGAATCCAGAGAGCAATGAAGGTGGGGAAGGGTCTAGAGCAGAAGTGTGGTGAGGAGCAGCTGAGGGAGCTGGGGGGGTTGAGCCTGGAGCAAAGGAGGCTCAGGGGAGACCTTCTGGCTCTGCACAACTCCCTGCAAGGAGGTTGGAGCCAGGGGGGGTTGGTGTCCTCTCCCAAATAACAAGTAATAGGACAAGAGGAAACAGCCTCAAGTTGCCCCAGGGGAGGTTTTGTTTGGAGCTGAGGAACAATTTGTTGGTGTTTGGGGCTGTTTTGGGCTGTGCCAGGCTGGGCAGGGCGGTGGTGGAGTCCCCATCCCTGGAGGGGTTTGCAAGGTGTGGAGATGTGGTGCTGAGGGCCAGGGGTTCGTGGTGCCCTGGCAGGGATGGGGGATGGTTGGACTCCATGATCTTAAAGGTCTTTTCCAACCTAAACAATTGCATTAAGGGATCTGGAAAGGGACCGGGGATCAAAGGAGCTGGGAATACCTTTCCCTGAGGAAAGAAGGATGTTAAGAATGGCCTGAAATAGGGGCAAAGTGTGTCAGAGGGACATGGGTCCAATTTCTCCTTATCTAGCCCCAGTTAACACCCCTGGGTGGTATTTTCAGCAGCCCCCTCCTCGGTTTGCAAGAGGAGGTCCCTGCAGAAGGCAGAGATAGGGCAGATGCTGTGATATCTCTGCTGCCCACCCCTAGTTTGAGGTCACTTCGCTAAAGGGAGGTCCTTGTGGTCCCACTGGGGAGCCCAGCAGTGCCCAGCTCTCCTGCAGCAGTGGGGGCTGGCACCCACTGATGGACATGTCCTCTCCCTGCAGGGGATGCTCCCTTCTGCACCCCGGAGCAGTACAAGGAGTGCGCGGAGCCTGCGCTCGGTGAGTACCAAGAGTCCCCCTGGGTACCACGGGTGTCCTGGGCTGGGGGGATGTCCAGCAGCCTGTGTCCTCCTGGCTGGAAGGACTGGGGTGATCTAGAGCAGCTGCAACCCCAAGATGGGTTTTGGTGGGACCCAACTTGTTGGGAAGGGCTGGGATGAAGTTCTGGTTCTACGTGGGACATGGATGGCAGAGCCACAAAGGTGATGATGGGAGTGGAACATCTCCCTGGTGAGGAAAGGCTGAGGGAGCTGGGGCTCTTTAGCTTGGAGAAGAGGAGACTGAGGGGTGACCTCAGGAATGGTGATAAATAGGTAAAGGGAGAGTGTCAGGAGGATAGAGCCAGGCTCTCCTCAGGGAGAGCCAGTGATAGGACAAGGGGCAATGGGGACAAGCTGGACCAGAGGAGGTTCCACCTCAATAGGAGAAGAAACTTGTTCCTGGTGAGGGTGCCAGAGCCTGGCCCAGGCTGCCCAGGGAGGTTGTGGAGGCTCCTTCTCTGGAGACATTCAAACCCCCCCGGCCGTGTTCCTGTGTGACCTGCTCTGGGTGACCCTGCTCCAGCAGGGGGTTGGACTGGATGAGCTTTGGAGGTCCCTTCCAACCCCTGACATTCTGTGATTCTATGATCTCCATCAGTGCAGAACCCTCAGGGTAACGGGCACCCCAGGAGATGCAGGAGGGGAGCACGTCTGTGTCTGGGGTTGGGATGGAGGGACCCATTCTAGGTCTGGGTTTAGGAGCCTCTATCCCTGCATGTTCCCCAAGCAGATGCTGGTAACAGAGTGGTCTCCAGCAAAAGGCCTCTCTCTGAGGTGGTGGAAATGGCCATGTAGTGAAGTGGGGGAGAAATCACCAGGTCTGAGTTTCCTTCTCCAAGATGTGACTCCTTGGCCCCTCTTCTACTCCCCCATCTCCTGTGAGTCCCTGACTCCACGAGACCTGACTCTGTGCCCTCCTCCAGGTTTGCTTGCTGAGAAGGACAGCAACTACTGCATCTGCAGGACACCCTGTAACCTGACCAGGTACAACAAAGAGCTCTCCATGGTCAAGATCCCCAGCAAGACCTCGGCCAAGTACCTGGAGAAGAAATTCAACAAGTCAGAAAAATATATCTCGTGAGTGTTGCAGAAAAGTGATTTCCTTTGGTTTATAAGGGGGAAGTGTCTGTAAAGCCCCACTGGCCATTCAGACCAGCCTGTGCTAAGACCAGACCTTGCCAATGCCTCCATCACCAAACAGAGGGTGAAACCCTTGAAGAGATGAGCTGTGGGTGCTTTCTTCTCAGGAGACGTGTTTCCAGTCAACTGTATGTTGCTTCCCTGGCCTTCTTTTCCTAAGCATGCTCCATACCCACCAAAAAAAGTGTAAAAACTCATCTTATTTTGATGGGGAAGCCCCATCTTGCTGGTCCTGTCTGAGATATGGCTGCTCTCTACCTGTATCTGGGCTGTGGACCTCAGGCAGCTGCTGTCTTGGACCTCTCCCAGCCCTGGGAATGTTGTTACCTTGTGGAAGCAGCAAGAGTTATTCCATGTTAAGCATCCTTTGGACTCTTGCTGTTCTCATCAAAGTGAGATGCAGAGCTCAGATCCTCAGAGATCCTGGGGAAGCATTTTACACCTTCTTGCTAAGGCTGCCAAAGTCCTGGTGGTGCCCTATGGTCTTGGTCTCCAGCAGGTCCAAGTGTCTGTGGGTTGCTGAGGACCCTGGAAAGAGAAAAATCAGACCAGAGAGGGAATAAAACCCCAAAGTCCCACTTTTTGTTCTTGTCCCAAAGCACAGGAGGCTGCTGGTGGTGGCTGCTGGGCTGATGCTGTTCTCCTCTTTCTACAGAGAGAATATTCTTGTGCTGGACATATTTTTTGAAGCACTCAACTATGAGACAATTGAGCAGAAGAAAGCCTATGAAGTGGCAGCCTTACTTGGTAAGGAGAGACCAGGGGGGCACTTTGGAGTCTATGTGAGCCTGTGCTGAAGTCTGTGGGTGTTCATGGGACCACCAGATGCTGTGGGTGGGTGCAACAGCTTCTGTGCATCACCTTGAAAATCCCAGCAGGGTCCAGACACCCTCCTGGCCAGCCTGTTTTCAACCCCATCTGATTTTCCTTGCAACACCAAGCTGTCCCAGAAATGTCCCAGGGACCACAGCTAGTCCATGTGTCACCTGTGGAAGGTCATCATGAGCTGCTCCATCTGACCAGGGCCCTCTTAATTGGGAATCCTGGGGCTGAGCAGGTGATGGGTGCTCTTTGAGGTGCTCCCCATGCTGGATGGGCAGTGTGTGGAGGACACCTCTTAAGAGCTGGTCTTAAGACCATTTACCTCTTACACACTCCAAATCCATCCTCCTTTCCAGCCAGGCCCCTGAGCTCTTTGCCTTTGGGTGGTGTCCCACAGCTGGATGGAGAAGGTGGAGGAGTTGTTGGGTTGCTCAGCCCCATAGAATCGTAGAATTGTCAGGGTTGGAAGGGACCTTAAAGATCATCCAGTCCCACCCCCCCTGCCATGGCAGGGACACCTCCCACTACAGCAGTTGCTCACAGCCCCAGCCAGCCTGGCCTTCAAAACGTCCAGGGATGGGGCTTCCAGCACCTCTCTGGCCCACCTGGGCCAGTGTCTCCCCACCCTCCTGGGCAACAACTTCTTCCTAACCTCTCATCTCAATCTCCCCACCTCTAGTTTGGACCCATTCCCCCCAATCCTACCACTACCCAACAGCCTCAAAAGTCCCTCCCCAGCTTTCTAGTAGCCCCCTTCAGATCCTGGAAGGCCACCAGAAGGTCACCTGCGAGCCTTCTCTTCTCCAGCCTGACCAACCCCAACTCCCTCAGTCTATCTGGGTCATGCCTTTTGGGTGCCAGCTACAGATTTGGGTGCCTGGGACCTGTTGGGTCTGGGGGTGGAGGTGTTTGATCAGGAGAAGCACGCATGCTCCATGCCCATGCTCAGCCTTGCAGCCCCTCATGTGCCACCTCAAGTCCCCAGATCCCTCCTGGGACACAGGGAGTGATCAGCACCTTTGTGTGAGGGCTGGAGCTGGGTCATCCCCTGGGAGGCTGCCCCAGGACAGGGACACTGTGGAGCAGAGCACCCATTGGGTGCCCCCACATCCCCCTGCAAACCACAGCCTGTGGGCACTTTCTGCACCAGTTGTGGGTGCCCCAGGAGCTCTATGGTGAGGAAGAGGAGGCTGGTGATGAAGCCTCTTTGGCACAAGCCTCCTTATTTGCACACCCTTGCATGACCCTCATTCCAAGGGCACTGGGGGCTTTGGACAGAGTCTCCTCTTCCCCCAGTCCTCAACCAGCACTTTGCCCCCCAAGCACCTTCTTGCCTCTTTCTTCTGTCCCATGCCCACCCCCAGCACAGTTGAACCATGGGGGTTTTGCAGCAGAATCCAGGAGATTTGTGTCCCCTGGAGCCCAGGGTCTGGCCCAGCACAGCAGCTCATGGCATCCTTCCTGGAAGTCTCCTCTCCCCATGGTGCCTCCTCCACAGCCCTTCCCCAGCCCTTGGGGGACTTGAGTAGAGACAGCCTTGAGATGCTCTCCTAAAAAAATCAGGGCATCTCCCTTTCCTATTTTTGGCAGGTCTGAGTGTTTTCTCTTGGCTCCAGGGGACGTTACCTAATTCTTCTCCAGCATCTTTCTGCTTCCCCCACCCAGTTTGGGAATTGGGCTTTGGGATTGCTGGGATGGAGCCTGCTGTCTCACTGACAGATGGCTTCCTCACATGCCAGCCTGTGGTGTCACATCCTCATTAGGCTTCCAGCTGATGGCCTCGTTAGCAGGAGAAGTGCTTTAGTGGCCAGGAACGTCCTTCCCAGGATGCTTTTNTCTCCTGCCTCACTTGATTCAGAGGTCTCAGATCTGAATTCTTGCTCACTGGGATGCCAGGAAAGGGGATTTGAGAGTCAGGAGGTGGAGAAGAGCATCAGGAGGCAGGTGAGAGGATCAGGAGTGGGAAAGAGCACCAGGGTAAGAACATCAGGAGGCTGGTGAAAACACCAGGAGACTGGAGAGAGGATCAGGAGGTGGAAGTGAGGAGGTTTTTGTTTGGTTTGGTTTGTGTGTTCCAGCACATCCAGATCTTTCTTGTCCTAGGGGCTCCAGAATTTGACACATTGCTCCAGGTGGGGTCTCACGAGGGTGGAGTTTTCATGGCACTGGAGCTGTTGGTGGCTCTGGGGGGGGGTCATCCCCTGCATTTCCCCACTCCTGGGGGGTGGCAGCACCCAGGGCATCTGCACCATGGTGGCACGGGTGCCTCTAGGAGGATTCAGCCCAGGGGCAAAGCCCATGCACGTGTTGTTCTCTCTCATAGGTGACATTGGAGGCCAGATGGGGCTGTTTATCGGTGCTAGCATCCTCACCATCCTAGAGCTCTTTGATTATATATATGAGGTAAGGCCCTCACCCTTCACTCCCCTTCCCTCCTGGGGTGCAGCTCTGCCAGCCTTGGTGCCAGGCTGGGGTGGCCACGGACCAGCACCCTCCATGATGCCCACGTGGATGATTAATGTTAATAATGATGCTGTATAATGAATAATGAACTCTCTGATAGTGCCATAGAGCAGGTCAGGGCTCTGCATGGTGTGGGGCTCTCCGTGGTGTGGCAGAGCCAGGTCTGCTCAGCACCCTGCCTCTGCTAACGAGGTTTGAGCTAATTAAGCACTGTCTTCATGGAGCTGTGCTGCTTCCCACTCTGGAGCTTGCACTGCCTGGGGAGCTGCTGCTGCACCCTCCTGTCCCCATCCCCAGTTGGGCAGCACCATGAAAACACCTTTAATTAGCTCCTGAGTCCCAGCCTGGGTGTGAGGCAGGAGAAGCAGCAAAGCCAGACCTTGTACTGCTGCTGGGGGGGGGGAAGAATCCCCAGGCTCTGTTCCCTGCTGTCTGCAGCTCTGCCAGCACCCTGCAGCAAGGAGCTTTCTAGGAAGCATCAGGGCAAGCTCAAGCTTGGTCCCGTGGCTCTGCAGGGCTGGGGAGCTGCTCCAGAGCAAAGCTTGAGCCCTCATGGATGGGACTTATTGCAATAAGCAGCCTGGAGGGGACGTTGCTTTCTGGCAGCCCTCCCTCCTCCTGCCCTCCAGCAGCAGAGTACAACCCTTGGGTAGGTTTAATCTCTCTGAGCAAGTTCCCCCAGCAAACACCCAGCACTTCACGGGGGATTTCATCTTTTCTATGCCATGGTGCCAACACAGACCCTGGTGGTATCACCCCTCAGCATCCTCCACCACTGCCCCTGCCAGCACAGAGACAGATCCCCCCTGCTCTCTGCACCCTTCTGCCATTTGGGACTTTTTCCACCCCATTTTTGCACCTAAACAAGTCCAAAATAACCCTCCCTGGAGCATCCTCCCCACCAGCCGTTGATTTTCCTTCCCACTCTTCCTCACCACGTTGCAAAAGGCTTCGTGCTGGGGGCCAGGCTCATGATTTTTGTTTGGAAGAGGGGAAACTGAGGCAGGGAGAGGGGCTGTGGCTGGATGTGAGCTGCTGAGGAGCACCCAGGGTGCACCAAGGTGACCACAGGGACCTGAACACAAGCACACATCCTATTTTAGAGCAGGAAAGAACGAGTTGATGGCTTGGGAGGATTCCAGGATCTATGGAGAGAGGCAGTTCCCAGCAAATTTGGCACATCCCAGCCCAGGGTCCTTTATCCTTGGCCCTGGGAAGGTGCTTCATGGTAATTGAGCTCATCTCCTCATTGCCTGCTGCTTTCAGTGCAAGGACTTTGGGCCCCTTGCACCCAAATATGCAACATCTCAGACCCGTGTCGTGATGGGACGTGGGATTTTTAATCCCAAGGGATCTTGCACCCTTGTGGCTGTTGAATTACTGGGTGCCAGGTGGGCACACAGGGGTGTCAGGCAACCATCTCTCTCCTCCAAGCTTGCTGGGGCATCTTGAAAAGCCTCTTAATGCTACCAAAGTTGGGATGCTGGCTTTATGTAAGAGACTCTCTCCCATCCCAGTCCCTCCTGGGCAGCTCTCAGCACTTGGTGGCATTATTCAGCAATCAAGTTTATTGCAAATTGCCAGCCTAAAGCTCCTCAGGGCTTGGGAGTGCAAACAAAACCTGCTCCACAGTTTATACCTGGGATGAACACTCACAAGGTTTCATTAAAATTGCTTTCTTGGGGTTCTTTCATAAGGAGGCAATAAGAGACCTCACAAGCTTTGGGGTTTCTGCTCTATTTTACTCCTTTGTTTGACATCTGCTTATAAAACTTGGCAGAGTTTCCTCTTGTTGTTTTGGGTTTTGTTTCCTCTTCTTTTTTGGGCCAACCTGGCTTAAGGGAGTGTCTGGTCTCCTTGGGCATCTGGGGATGCCCCAGCAGGTTCATGCCACCCATGGCAGATGTTTAACCCACCTCAGACAGGGAGGAAAGGAATAAAGTGTCTTCAATGATGCCTGATGCACATGGTTGACCTGAGCTGCTCAGGATTTCACCAAGGTGGGGATCAGCACACCCAAAACTCATTCCATTCCCTACCAAAGCTTTTGTAGAGTCCTTGAGATTGCTGGTTAACAGATTATGGATATNCCCCCTGCCATGGCAGGGACACCTCCCACTAGACCCAGGTTGCTCAAGGCCCATCCAACCTGCCCTTGAACACCTCCAGGGATGGAGCATCCACAACCCCCCTGGGCAACCTGGGCCAGGGTCTCACCACCCTCACAGTGAAGAATTTCCTTCTAATTTCCAATCTAAATCTCCCCTCTCCCAGTTTGAACCCATTACTCCTCGTCCTATCACTCCAGGCCTTTGTAAAAAGTCCCTCTCCACCTTTCTTGTAGCCACCTTCAGGTATTGGAAGGTCATTAGAAGATCCCCCTGGAGCCTTCTCTTCTCCAGACTGAACAACCCCAACTCTCAGCCTGTTTCATAGGAGAGGTGCTCCAGCCCTCTGATTATTTTCATGGCTCTCCTCTGGCCCCTCTCCAACAGGTCCATGTCCTCATGCTGGGGACACAAGACCTTCCTTCACTAGATTTCTGTTTCTACCAATCTCCTGCCTAATTTGGACACATCCTTTGGCCCCAGCTTGAGTCTTCCCAGAGGGTTGATGCTGTCGAAAGGAGATGGAGGTTGGGGGTGGGGCTGAGGAGCATCTGGTGACCATGGAGTAAC
>VYZX01001751.1:78921-100333 GCA_013401335.1 Brachypteracias leptosomus | reverse complement strand
TTTTTCTAAGCTCTGTTCCTCTTTGCAGTCTCTGGTTTTCACTACAAGAAGGGCCCAGCCACCCCCTGAACTCACCATTACTAACGTCGTAGGCTGAATTAGAATAAAGAGACAAAAAGTGGCAGCTCTTGGATTCTTCTTCTTCTTCTCCTCCTTCTGTTCTTGTCCTTCGTGTCAGTCTGTGATGAATCTTTAAGCTAAAGCCGGGTCCCCCCCCCTGAGGCCACCACAGCACCACCCCAAGGTGAGCATCCCTGGAGAGGGGCTGGACCAGGGGGGGTCCTGGTGGATTGTGTGTGTCCCCCCCACCCCATCCCCAGCTCTGTGTCGTGCTCCTCCAGCTGCAGTGCCTGGATAGTCTGTGGTGGGTGGGCACGGGGACGGGGGAGGTTCTTGGGGTTATTTTTATGGGTTTTTTTAATCTTCTTTTAGTTTTTTTACCTTTTTCCCCCCTTAATGGATTCTGTGCTTTCTCCTCGTTCTCATGACTGATATTAAAGCTGGTCTTGTGGAAATGGCCGGGCTGTGTCATTCCTGCCTTGTCCACCACCCCAGGCTGGAGCTCCCTTGGTGCAGACACCAGGACAAGCCCATCCTGGGGCTGTTCCTCACCCCCTCACCCCTTCTGTGCCCCTTTCACCACGTCCTCACACCCCTGGGGTGGCCATGAGGCCATGGCCATGCTCAGCTGCAGCCCCGTCTGCTCCGTGGTGGTGGGGCCAGCTCTGACGTTGTCCCTTGTGGTCTCTTGGAGGCTCAACCAGGAGTTTAAGTAGGGTCAAAATGCTGCTGCTTTACCCCAATAAAGAGGGAAGACGAGTTTCCTGGAGCTCCAAACCCTGCTGGTTTTGTAGCCTGGAGCAGGTTGAGATGTGTGGGTGTGTTGGCACCTCTGCTGAGTAGCCAGTGGCCATGGCCAATGTGGTGGCCACAGCAGGGAGAACCAGAGATGGGCTGTGAAAAGCTGGTTTGGGGGAGCTGATGGAGACCCAGCCCTTGGGAGGGTGTTAAACCAGCCATGGGCAATGGAGGGCAGCCAGATGGACCCACATGGGATGCTGCAGATGGGATGTTCTTGGCTTTTCCTCCAACAGCCCAGTTGAGGGTCTTCTCTGGCTGCTGCAAAGCTGCTCCCTGCTCAGTAGGGTCCTGAGCTGTGGCACCAAGGAACCATTTTAACACATCCCACAGGCTATTTAACTGCAAAACACCTGGTTTGAGGTACCTGGATGAGGTGGGACACCACGAGGTTTTCTGGAGGTGCTATGAAGAGTTTTGCTTATACCACCTACAGAGGAAAGCTGCTTGAACGGGGAGGGGTTGGCACAGGGGTGGCATCTCTGATTGCTTCTGAAGAGCCCATCCTCCAAGGGACATGCTGAAGAGCTCATTTTGTGAACCAGTTTTCATTACCTGGATGCTGGCCACATGTTCCTGATCCCTGGGATGCCCAGCAGCCATCAGCTGGTACCAAGTGCTCATCAACAGCCTGGCCACAAAGCTGTGGAGCTGCCAAGCTCTGCCTCCTGTTGCCAACCCCCTGTGCCAGCCTGGTCCCTGGAGTCACTTCTGGACCAGTGGAGGGAGTTTGTGCCAGGCCTGGCTCAAGGTGACTCATTACAACATCTCCAGGCTCTTAGCCATGCCCATGATGGGTGGTTGAACCCTCAAAGCCCAGACTGGGCTGAGCTCCTTGTCCAAACTGGTCTTTCTACCCCTTACACATTAATGGAGTTAACTATCCATGGTGGACCTTCATGCTGTATTTCTTTGTGCTTGAAGGAGCAGCATTGTCTCCACCTTTGGGGTGGAGTCCCATGGGTGAACTTTACAGGATCCAGTCCTAAAAATGCAAAAGCAACTCACTGATGGAGGGGGGGGAGGGGGATGAGCAGTGAGACACTGCCAACAAGTCTTGTCCCCAGCAGATAAACCACTGGACAGCCAGATCTGGAGGAGCTAGCACCAAACTGGGCAGTTAGAAATGTCACCTTCTGGGCTACTTTGCTGAATTCATGGGGCAGCTCTTTACTAAAGGAGCTATTTTAATACTGAACCTCTGTTATCGACCCAAAAAAAGGCCCATTGGCACCTTAGGGGTGACCACCAGCCTGGTGGTGGGTAGGTTGAGGGACAGACACTGCCCTGCATGGAGAACAAGCTGACCCAGAGCCCAGCCCCTGCTGCCTCCTGTCCTTCTGACCTGTGAATCCAACATGCCCCAGCCCCTGTGGTGGAGATCCAACCCATCGCCAGTGCTGGGATGCTGTCAAGTGATGGAGATCCACCCCACAGCCACTGCTGGGGTGTGCTCAGATGATGGAGATCCACCCCACAGCCACTGCTGGGGAGCTGTCAGGTGCTGAAGATCCATCCTGCACCCTGTGCTAAGGTGCTGTCAAGTGGTGGAGCTCCATCCCACCCCTCTTGCTGTGGTGCTGTCGTGCTTTGAGGAGGCTGCTGTCACTACAAACCCACTGCTCTGGCTCGGTGCTGTCCCTGGAGCACCAGGTGTCTGAGCAGGTCAGCAGAAGGTGGAAAAAGGTGACCTTTTGACCATGACATCTCCTATCCCTCTGTGTCAGTTGGCTCCCACTGGAGCACTCACAGGGGGTTTGGCAGCTTCACCACTGGTGGGTTTATCCTTGCCTAGAAGGTCTCCCCCATTCCCACATCCTACCATGGGATCTGGAGGTCTCTCCAGCCATGATGCTGATGGGTCACACTGCCCAGCTCTACAAGCCCACGGCTTGAAAGCTCCTGATGTGCCCATCAAGCCCAGAGAGGCAGCACTGATTGGAGCCACCTCAGCTCTCAGAGAGGCTCTCAGCACAGGTGCTGATTGAAGAGCCCTCTTCCCTTTGGCTGTCAGCCCACTCCTGGCTGAAGAGCCCGTGTTCAGGAGCAGAGGGGATGGGTGGGGAAGGAAGCAGGGGCTGGAGGAGTCAAACACAACATCTCTTGCTGGTCAGTGTAACATATAGAATCATTTAAGTTGGACAAGACCTCCAGCATCACCAAGTCCAACCTTCATCTCAACATCTCCCTGACCCCTAGACCATATATCCTAAATTTAAGAGCCTTACAGTGCTCCAAGGCAGGATTCATCCCCGTGGACCACAGCCATCCCCCGGCCACCCTCCCTCCTGCTCCACTCAAAGCCTCGTTCAGGCAGCAGCTCTTGGGAGGGATGATGATGATGGTGGTGCAGCTCAAAAGGTTCAGCGGCTGTGAGGGTTGGCAAGCTGCCTGCTGGAGAGGGAAAGATTGAGTCATTGAGTTTAACAAAGGGAAGGTGAAGAGGTGGCTCCATTAGTCTATAAATCCCTCTATGGAGAGATTTCTAATAAAAGGATCTTTAATCTGGCAGCCAAAGCCAGGACGGGGAGGGAAAGGGTCATGGCAGGGGGAAGCTCAATGCATTCAAATGAAGGAGCCTGTCTGGGACCATGGATGGAACCTCAGCCCCCAAAGTCTTTAAATGAAGATGGGAGATCCTTTTCCAAGAGATGTGCTCGGAGAGGTGAGCTCCCCATCCCTGGGGCTGGGTTATGGGGAGGACCTTGCAGTGAAGCCCCCAAAACTCTGCATTTGAGCCTGTTGGTGCCTGAGCTCCCCCAAACCCTCAGCAAGCTGGACTTGGACCTAATTCTCCCACCCCAACCCTTTGTCTTCCCAAAGAATTCACAAGAGCTTGGCCAGATCTTTGCTCCAGAGCCGTCCCTCCTCTCCCGGCTATTTCTCTGTTTGATGTCTTTGACTTTCAGCCTTGGGAGGGTGGTTTAAAAAACGAAAGTCCATATTTCAGTGGCTTATCAGCCTGACAGCGCCGTGATCTCCAGGACTGGCAGGGAACAAATAATCACCAGTGGGTACAAAGTGTTTCTCTGCCAAGGATCTCGTGTGTCAGTCGATTGGAGGCGACGCACGTTGTGTTGGCTCCGGCTGCCCCATCTGCCAGCTGCAAAGCCAGAGTCAGCCTGGAGAAAGGGGACATGAAACCACAGCCTGGGATGGCCAAGGGCACCTCTGCCCCATCTCTACACTGGTATAAACAGCTCAGGTTTAGGGGTTGCTGTGTTCAGGTGTGCTGCTGGGTCTCTTCTTCCTCCAGCCAACACCAACCCCAGCAACAGCCCCTCAGCACAACTTCAGCTTTTAGTCTTCGTCTGGTTGCTCTTCTCCATCTCCAATCAGCCAAGGGGGAGCACAGCACTGAGAGAGAGCTCGGCAAGCGACCCCAACAAGAAGTTCCTCCAACTGACCCCAACAAGAGCTCTCTTCAAACCGATCAACTCCTTGTTGCTTCTTCTCTCTTCTGTTGCTTCTCTCCAACTGATATAGCTCCTGTTTCCTCTCAAACTGGTGGGTTCCTGGTTGTTCTCTCTCCAGCCTCACCCATCACCCCAACCATGATCACCTGGGGGCAGTTGGTTCCTCACACAGGTGGGGCAGGTTCTGCCTCTGGGGCCTTGGGGAACAAACCATGTTGCTGGTAGGGACTCATCCATAGGTCAACTCCCGCTCAGGGCCACAGCCCAGGCCCCAGCACTTCATCAGTGACATCTCAACAGCAGCAAGCAAGAGGCCATCATGAGGTGCTGCTGGGATGAACCTGGAGGCTGGTGCTGCAAGAGACCCCGTGGGGTGGGGTGAGCAATTCCCATCAACCCACAGCTCTCAGCCGGGGTGTAAACCACAGTTTGAAGCTGCCATGAAGCCTCCAGAAGGGAAACTGCCTGTGGATGGTGATACAGGACCCACGGTGCTTGGGTGTGCCCCTTGAAATGTAAACTCCTGAGCTGGCCAAAGGAGAACTACCTTAATTACCTGCCTTAAGACCCCAGCCTGAGCACTGGTGGCGTGCTGGAAGTATCCCGTGCCCTCCCCATCCTCCTCCTATCTGCCCAGATCAGTTTTTTATCTGCTTTTCTCCTGCTGGAATGCCCAGTCCACTGGGTACCCACGGGTGGTGGAGCTGGTTCCTCTGGGAAGGAACCATCCATGTCCTGGATGGATCTGGGTGGACCTGAATGAACCATCCATGTCCTGGAAGGACCATCCATGTCCTGCTGCTTCCCTCCTTATGCCCCTGGATGACAAATCTTCCACCACCTCTTCCAGTGCCCCCACACTTGGAGGAGATGCAGAGCCCAGGTCTGGAAGAAAAGTCTCCTCCTTGGGCTTTCCAAGCTTTTTGCCATCCTCCTCTGCTCCCACCAGTACCGTGCTGGCTCTGACAGCCACCCATAGTCACAAACTCCCTTGTGCAGAAATTCATGGTATTTCTCCCTTCAAGATGTCAAAAAACAAGTGAGGCTTGAATGCTGCAGGCTGTGGAGTGTGTTTTGTTTCGCAGTTGCTGGAGGAAAAAAACCCAAACCCACAAACCAAACCAAACAAAAACCTCCTCACTTCCACCTCCTGATCCTCTCTCCAATCTCCTGGTGTTTTCTCCCACCTCCTGATGTTCTCACCCACTTCCTGGTGCTCTTACCCTGGTGCTCTTTCCCACTCCTGATCCTCTCACCTGCCTCATCATGCTCTTCACCTCCTGACACCCTCACATCCACCTTCCTGGATCCCAGTGAGCCAGAATTCAGATCTGGGAGNTTCTGTGATTCTATGATCTTCCCATGAAGGCTTAGACACTTGGATGCCGTGGTCACCAGACAGGAGCTCTTCAACACCTTCTGGAAGGAATTCAACAGCTGGGCATCTTTCCATGCCGTGTGTCCCCAGGGCAATACCCAGGAGCAACCCCCCCAAAATCACGAGATTGCCCTAAACAGTCGTGAGGATTTTATCTAAAAAAAAACCCCCAAACCAACCCAAATTGGATGCCTCCTCTTCCTGCTCCTCCCACCTCCCAAGCCAGGAAGGTGACATTCACTTCACAGTTTCGAGGGCTCAGGAGGGAGCCTGGAAACGTGCAAAGCAAACTGAGATTCTCACACAGATCCTCTGCTCCCACCCACCCATGAGGAAAGAGCTGCTGAGACTCCAGCTCTGCTCATGGGGGTTGGCAACACGGCCCCACCATTTGGGAAGCCCATGGCCTGCCGTGCTGGAGGACATTCCACCAACAACCAACCTCCTGGCTCTCCTCTAGCTCTTGTCCTCATCCCTCCAAGATTAGAGAATCAGAGAACCATAGAATGGTTTGGGTTGGAAGGGACCTCCAAAGGTCATTAGTCCAACCCCCCTACACCAGCAGGGACATCTCTACCTAGGGCAGGTTGCTCAGAGCCCCAGCAAGCCTGACCTTGAAGGACTCCAGGGATGGGGCCTCCACCCCCTCTCTGGGCAACCTGTTCCAGTGACCAACCACCCTCCTATTAAATAACTTTTTCCTAATGTCCAACCTAATCTACCCTTTTCTAGCTTAAAACCATTCACCCTCTTCCTATCACTAGAAACCCTTGTGAACAGATCCTCCTCCATCTTCCTATAGGCCCCTTTCATTGGAAGGTCACTCTAAGGTCTCCCCAGACCCTTCTCTTCTCCAGGCTGAACAGCCCCAACTCTCTCAGTGTCTCCACACCAGAGATGCTCCATTCCCCTGAGCATTTTGGTCCCTCCTCTGGACACACTTCAACGGGTCCATGTCCTTGTGCTCGGGTCTCGAGAACTGGACACAGCTCCAGGTGAGGTGTCCCCAGGGCAGAGCAGAGGGGCAGAATCCCCTCTCTGGATCTGCTGCCCACAGTTCTTTTGATGCAGCCCAGGCTGGGATTGGCCTCTGGGCTGTCATTGCACATTGGTGGCTCATGTCCAGCTTTTCATGTCCTAGTACCCTCAGGTCTTTTCCCACAGGGCTGCTCTCTAGCATCTCCCCTCCCAGCCTATATTGATGCTGGTTGCCCCAGCTGAGCTCTGCAAAAAGGAGATGCAGATGGCTCCCCCTGGATGGGGTCCTGAAGGAGCCAGGAGTTGTAGCTGTGCTATTTTTTGTTTGTTTGTTTGAAGGAGGCAATAGAAAATCATGACTTTGACCCCGTCTCCAGAGGAAACACCTTGTGAGAGCTCATTGTCAGCCCATTTCTCTGCTCATCCATCACCCCTGGCAGTTTTCAGGTCCACCAGCCATGTTCCAAGAAAAGTTGGCTGTGGGTTCTTCAGAAACACTGCAGGTGCTGGTGAAGTGCTGGGGCTTGGGCTGTGGGCCCCGGGTTGGAGGTGACCTAGTGACAGATCTACCCCTTCTTCACACCTTAAAATTTTCATGAAACCAACACACCTGAAGGTTTGAGGATGTCCCTAGAAGAGGGACCTGCAGCCCCGGTGGAGAAGGTGGGATGGAAGGAGACTGCACTGCCAACAAAAAACCCCTTGCCTGGTGAGACTGACACTCTTTTTTGAGGAAAAAGAAAAAAAAGATGATGATTAAGATCAGGAAAAGGAGGGAGGATTATTGAGGGTTTCAGTAAAAAACAAGAGCCACCCAAACCTGACCTGCTGAGCAAGCACAGAAAACAGCCTTGGTGATGGGTGAGAGGATCTGCCAAGTAAAAAGGACAGCTCTAAGCACTTGGTCAATTGTTTGCTGCAAATTAGCCCCGTGCTGGCTTAGGGCACATTTCACAGAATCACAGAACATCAGGGGTTGGAAGGGACCTCCAAAGATCATCCAGTCCAACCCCCCCACCAGAGCAGGATCACCCAGAGCAGGTCACACAGGAACACGGCCAGGGGGGGTTTGAATGTCTCCAGAGAAGGAGGCTCCACAACCCCCCTGGGCAGCCTGGGTCAGGCTCTGGCACCCTCACCAGGAACAAGTTTCTTCTCCTATTTAGGTGGAACCTCCTCTGTTCCAGCTTGTCCCCATTGCCCCTTGTCCTATCCCTGGCTGTCCCTGAGCAGAGCCTGGCTCCATCCTCCTGACACTCTCCCTTTACCTATTTATCACCATTCATGAGGTCACCCCTCAGTCTCCTCTTCTCCAAGCTAAAGAGCCCCAGCTCCCTCAGCCTTTCCTCACCAGGGAGATGTTCCACTCCCTTCAGCATCTCTGTGGCTCTGGGCTGGACTCTCTCCAGCAGTTCCGTGTCCTTCTTGAGCTGAGGGGCCCAGAACTGGACACAATATTCCAGCTGTGGTCTCCCCAGGGCAGAGGAGAGGGGCAGGAGAACCTCTCTCCACCTACTGACCACCCCCCTTCTGGTCCACCCCAGGATGCCATTGGCCTTCTTGGGCACATCGTTGGCTCATGGTCACCCTGCTGTCCACCAGAACCAAAGTAGAAAGGAATGTAGAAGACATGGCCTGGTACATGCCCACCACGCTGTGACTGTGGATTTCTTGCTGTGATTTCTCTGTGCAGTGCAGACACTTTGTGTTCCATCTGCAGCAGGACCAGAGGCAATGGCTGCGCTGCCAAGGGTGGTTTTCCCCAGGTGGAGAAGAGGTTGTCCAGGTCAGTGCTGCTGGCGTGGGAGCCTTCTGCTGATTTCTCTCTCAGGTGGCTGCATCTTTTTTGGCACTCACACCCTTTCCCTGAAAAACAACTTTCCTCATTATTTATTGATATCTGCTACAGCTGAGAAAACCTCCACTGGGAAAGTCCTTGGGCTTCCTGCTGCCTGGACCCAGCAAAACTTTTCTTGGTGAAGTTTTTTGTTTTAAGAGCATGAGAACATTTTCTGGCTCCACTTCTTCCTGAGCTGGTTTCATCAGTGTGATTTTTATTGGAGCATCTCCTCTGTTGGATAGCCCATGGAAGTGCAGAGGCTGCAGCCAGCTCAAGGCCAGGCAGTCACACATCCCTGGAGGACACAAGGGTATGGAAATTTAGATCATGTCAAACCTCTGCAGGGACCTCAGCAAAGTGGGGGATTTGTTTTTCTCGAGCATTAAGAAAAAGATTAAAAGGAAGATGGAGCTTTGTGTGGTGGCAAAACTAAAGCAGCCTGCCTCTTAGAAACATAGAATCAAGGTAGATCATAGATCATCAAGTCCAACTGTCAACCCAACACTACCATGGCCACTAAACCATGTCCTAAAGTGCCATGTCTACACAGTTTTTCACAGAATCCATCCTCCTGACACTTGTCCTTCACATATTTATAGACATTAATGAGGTCATCCTTCTCTCCTTCTCCTTCTCCTTCTCTCCTTCTCCTTCTCCTTCTCTCCTTCTCCTTCTCCTTCTCTCCTTCTCCTTCTCCTTCTCTCCTTCTCCTTCTCCTTCTCTTCTCCTGCTCTTCTCCTTCTCTTCTCCACCTGCTTGAAGCTAACGAGCTGAGATGTCCCTACTCTGCACTACCAGCAGACATTAAATAGCAAGCTGAGGTTGCATGTCTCCTGCCTCCTTCCTGGAGACATTGTCCTCTTTGCTCTTAGCCACTGGCTGATGCAGCTGCAGTGGGCGTGAGCCAACAAAGCAGGAGTCAGGATTGCTTTACATGGTGGCTCAGATGGGTATAGACTTTACAAGATGCTCCAGCAGCTCTGAAACTCACCTTGAAGGCATCTGGGCAACTTACAGCAGCTCACAAAGCTCCATCTCCACCATGGGAGGAGATGCTGGTTGTTGTGGCTGCTGCTCCCTGAAGTTTTGTATGGGTTGCATCTGCTAGACCAGGTCTGGCCCCACCAACCAAGTGCTGCAGCATGAGATGGGGCTGGTTTGGTCTTTCTTTGACCACCCACCAGGGGGATTTCAGCTCAGGGGGATCTTCTGGAGTACAGGTAAAGAGCAGGATTTTTTGGTGCACAAATCACTCAACACTAATAAATGACAGAGTCCCAAGGCCACCAGAATGAGATATCCCAGGCTGAAGTTGCCATGGGGTAAAACATACAAAGGCTGAAATGTCTGAAAGGTCAGAGGAGATTAAAACAAGAGTGTGGCTAAAAACAGATCATAGAATCCTAGAATGGGTTGGGTTGGAAGGGACCTCAAAGATCATCTTGTTCCACCCCCCTGCCATGGTAGGGACACCTCCCACTAGACCAAGTTGCTCAAGGCTCCATCCAGCCTGGCCTTGAACACCTTGAGGTTGCCACCTGGGCAACCTGTGCCAGTGTCTCACCACCCTCAGGGTAAAAAATGTCCTTCTAAATCATGACTGAACTTCAGCCAGAACCCGTGGGATGGATGGGGATGACCATGTCACAAGTCTGGGAGCTGAAGCTGCAGAAGACGAGGCCACTTTGCCAAGAGAAGCATTAAAAGCTTGGGAGAAGGCATGGAAGATGGATAGACACTCCGGGCCACGTGTCTGGAGTTATTGGACCAATAAATTACTTTAACTGGCTGGGAAGTCAAAGGCTCCTGTATTTACAAGACAAAAGTGGCTGGAAGTTGCTTGGTTCCAGCTGGAGCTGGGTGCAGAAAAGCCCAAGGTGTGGGAGCAGCAGCCTGGCCATGGGCTGAGGGTGAAGCCCTTCAGCTTTCAGGAGAACATCTCCGTGGCTCCAAGTCCAGTCTCTGCAAAGGCTTTAGACTGAAAATGGAAATGCTTCAGGGGAAAACTGGGGGGAAAAGGAAGGGGGATGGGTTTGCTCCTGCCACCAGCTGAAAATGGACTCGCTGCTGTGAAATCTGGAAACAGCAAAACTCTTCTCCAGCCCAAAATTCTACATAGGAAAGGTTCGACTTCTGAAGGAGAATAAAGATGTTTCCACATCCTGAGTTAAAAATAAAACCAGCAAAACCAACACAAATGAATGACACTTTTTAAAACCAATTTGGTTTGGATGGATGGTATTTTTTCCAACCATTTTCAGTGACTGGGCAAAGCCCAGTAGGTATAAACCTTAAAAAAAACCCTTTTAAGATATAAATCTTAAAAAAAAATTTATTATGGCAGATTTCATGCTTCATGCAGGGAAGAATTTGTGCCACAAGCCCAGTCCCAGTTATCTCTGCAGGATGGACGAGCCCTGTCTACATCTTACAGGTGCTCACAGCTTGTGTCTTGGAGCAGCACATGCCTGGAGGTGGATCTTCCTAAAAAGCCTGGGATAGTTCAGCTCCTGGTGGTGTCCAGGGGCAGAAAAAGGAGAGATGTTCCCCAGAAGCATTTTTTCAGCTCCTTCTGGACAGGGTTGAGCAGGAAAAAGATAATTTAGGGCTTTTGGAAAACTATATGGTCACAACCCCTTGGGTCAAGGCTTGGGACGTGCCCATAGGTCCCAAAGGAGTTGATGTGAGTGTGGTCCCTGCACAAACTGCCAGGGTGCCCTGGCTGCAGAATTATGAAATTAGGGACAACACACGGGTATGAAATTCTCATTATTCCCACACTGGGAGAGGGAATGAAGAGAAAAGTCAAGGAGCACAAAGTGAGATGGAGACAATCCAAATGTCCCAACTGGGGCAATCAGAGCTTGCGCTCTGGGCAGCCACGGGATGGTCCAGCCCAGAAGAACCAAGATTCACTCTTCCAGCTGCTCACACAAGGGCTGCTTCCTGCAGAGTAAAGACTTTTCTTCTTGGGATACAGAGGCAGAAACAAACCAGTGAAATGGAGCACCCAGGAACAGCCAGTGCTCACTGGGAGGAGTGAGTGAGGGATGGGAGAGTGATTTCAAAGGGATGAGCTTGAAAGATCCCTTCCAACTAAAACTATTCAATGTTTCTATGATTCTGTGTTTCCCCCCCTCCACCCCCTTCTCCCAAGAGGCCCCAGTGCCCGTATCCAGTGACTCTGTGACATCAGTCCCGGGGCTGAGGGCACCGTGGCAACGTGGGTCCTGCGGGCACTGGCCCTACCTCGGCTGCTGCGCTGGTGGAGACAAGCTCTTGGTTCGTGCAGCTGCTCCTTGCTCTAGCAGCCATGACTTTGCTCCTTCTCCTCGTCCTGCTGTCCCTGTGCAGGACAGTGAATGGCAACTGGGACAACTGCGTGTGAGTGGGACGGGCTCTGGGCGGGAGCGGGGGCAGCCCTGATGGGGAGCACTGGAGGGTGCCCGCTTGTCCCCCACGGCCACACCACAGCTCCCCGAGCCCCTGGGGGAGCCTCAGCTCCTGGCCAGTCCCGGGGCTGCTGCCACAGCTCCTCTGTGGGGCTGGAGCAGGAACAGGGGCACACAGAGGGATGGATGGACGCCGGCCCCACGGGGTTCCTGGCCCTGCTGTCCATGCCATGCCATGAGGGGAGGGCAGAGGGGCCGCCTTCAGCCTCAGCAGCCATCGAGCAGGACACTCATGAGTTTCTGGTTCCCAAAGGACCTGCGGGACCCGGCCCATGGCTTCCTACTACGGCAAGTCCCGCGTCGTGGGTGGCAACGATGCCCAGCCAGGGGCCTGGCCCTGGATTGTCACCATCCAAGAACCATGGGTAGTAGGCATGAGGCACATCTGTGGAGGGTCCCTGATCAGCTCCCAGTGGGTCCTGACAGCAGCCCACTGCTTCGTCAACGGCAGGTAGGGAGGAGCAGGGCAGGGGGTGTCCCCGCAGCCCTGGCGGGTGCCCTGTCCCCACCACCCCGGGCGGCTGCTCCCTCCCGCTGAGCCCTCCTCCATCTTCTCCTGCAGCCACATCCACATGTGGCGTGTGGTGGTCGGGGCCAACCGCCTGTCCCAGATGGGCCCCGAGACCCAAGTGCGCGGGATCCGGCGGCTGCTGGTGCACCAGGACTATAGGAACGTCACGGAGGAGAACGACATCGCGCTGCTGGAGCTGGACCAGCCCGTCCAGTGCGGCTACCACGTCCAGCTGGCCTGTGTGCCCGACGCCTCGCTGCGGGTCTCGGAGCTCAGCAACTGCTACGTCAGCGGCTGGGGCTCCACCGAGGCCAGAGGTGAGCTCCCCGCATGGCCCGGGGTCCCCAGGGTGAGCTGGGCACGCTGGGCACACGGGTTGGGCTTCCCAGGGGCAGTAGCCAGAGCCAGACTGAGGGGACGGGCAGAGCCTGGAGAGAGCCGGGCACCACCCGCTGCCCAGAGCCAGGGAGAAGGGACCCCCGGGGACAATGTCCTCCCGCTGCCCAGCCCGGCCCCGGGAAGGGTTCGCCCGGCACGGGAGGGGAGCTGGCAACGCGCTGCTGGGGGGTAATTCCTGCTGTGCCCACAGCTGGGAGATCTCCAGATGTGCTGCAGGAGGCCAAGGTCAATCTCATCAACGTCCACCTCTGCAACAGCACCCACTGGTACCGAGGGGCCGTCCACCCCCACAACCTGTGTGCTGGGTACCCCCAGGGTGGCATCGACACCTGCCAGGTAGGACCCTGCTCCCCACTGGGTGTGCAGAGATGGGAGAGCCCCGGCTCACAGGTCCCCCACCCCCTCCCAGACACGGGGCTGTGGCTGCAGCTCCCAAGCAGAGCCCCCTGTGCAAGGGACCCGGCTCTGGCAGGTGCTGGCAGAAGGAGCCAGCCCTGGAGCTGCCCGAGGCCGCCCGGCCCCCCCTGAGCCCTCTCTCCTCCGCAGGGGGACAGTGGGGGGCCTCTCATGTGCCAGGACAACCACGCCGACTACTTCTGGCTGGTGGGGGTGACCAGCTGGGGAGAAGGTTGCGCCAGAATCCGACAACCTGGCGTCTACACCTCCACCCAGTACTTCTACAACTGGATCCTGCTCCAGATGGGGCTGCAACCAGCAGTCACGGCTGCCCCAACACCACAGCCAGTCTTTACCTCCATTCCTGTTCAGAGTCCACCACCAACACAATCAAGCAGCTTTAGTCCCTGTCCATTCCCACTCCAGAAGCTGGTGGAATTCTTCACTCGGGTACAGGAGCTTCTGCACATCCTTGTGGGAAATAAGAAGTGAGCAGGAGGGTGACCAGGATCCAGCCAGAGCTTCAGGGAACCATTTCCCCTGGGGCAATGCTGCTGGTCCAGAGGCAGTTGTGGTGTCACCAGCCTGCTCTGTCCTGCCCATGCTCCTCCATGGGCACACAAATGTTGGAGTTGTCTTAGTTCTTGAAATAAAGTTGCTGTTTTTCAGACCTGCTCACGCTCCAGTCCAGTCCAGTCTGCTGAGCAAGGCCAGGACTTCCCTGCCCAGCTCCTGCCCATGGAAGCTGCAGGAGAACAAGTCGGGCAGAAAGGGCAAGTGTCACTGAAAGGGGTTGAGATGGTGCCTGGCCAGAGAGGAGGGTGCTCAGAGCCACCATGGTATGGAGGAGACTGGCCCATCAAGGCCAGAGAGAGGATAGTAGAAATTGGTGCCCACAGCAAATATAGTGAGGTTACAGTGCCATGAGGAGGAGCCAGAATTCCCACATAGTTAAGGGTCATTGATGTGGGAGATGGTCACACTTCGCAGGTAGTTGGAGGAAGAGTTGGGGTCATTCTGGGGAGAGGAATCTGGCAGGGACAGCAGCACCCAGGAGATCACATCAGCAATGCCATGGAAGTCCAAGGGGACCTTGCTAACTGCACCTGAAACACTAAATCTGGTCACAGATGTAACAAACACGAGAGGAAGGGAGGAAAAATAACCAGGGGTATGTCCCTTGTTTGAGAGGAGACAAGGGTGGGGAAACAGGGAGTCAAGGAAGCTGAGGGGGATGTATAAGCATGGAAAATGGAGGGAAGGGAGATGAAGGAGCCAGTCACACATAAACAAGCTGCTGGTTTGTTGCTCATTGGTCTGAGCCCTGCACTTAATGACCACAGTCCATTCTACCCCATGCTGGTGCTGTGGGAAGTCTATGGCCCATTTGCCACCTCAAAGGCAGGGCAAAGATACCCAGCAGAGACACCATGTCCTGGATCCATCACAATCCTGGACATGCAGCTCAGTGGGCTCAACACCACTGAGGTGTATTAGCCACATCCTTGAGTCTACTGGGACAGGAGGTGATGGCCTCAAGTTGCACCAGGGGAGGTTAAGACTGGATATTAGGGAGTTCTTCACTGACAGAGTGCTCAGGGACTGGACCAGACTGCCCAGGGAGGTGCTGGAGTCACCATCTCTGGAGGGGTTCAACAAACGAGTAGATGTGGTGCTTCAAGACATGGTCTGGGGGTCAGGGAGATGTTGGGATGAAGGTTGGACTTGATGATCCTGGAGGTCTTTTCCAACCTAAATGATTCTATGACTGCCTTGCCTTGACACTGGGTTCAGCTCCCTGGGGTAGGAAGGACGTGGGCTGGGCACTGACTCCTGCCCAGCAGCCAGATGGGCCTCCTCTAGAAAATTTGGGCATAACCAGAGAAAGGGATGAGGCTGCTGGAGCTGAGACACTGACAAGTTGCAAGGGGCAAAATATCAACAGAGGGAGGCACTGCCCTGGCTGCCTGCTCCCCTCTGCCCCCAGACAGCAATGCCACTATCTCCAGAGCAGTTACTGCAGCCAAAGAGGCTGCCCATGGCAGCCAAGGGTGGTTGTGCCTGGCTGTCAAGTGGCCTAATTACTGCCCATGGCCTCTGGATTTCATTAGCATGGCAAGATCATAGAATCATAGAATTGTCAAGGCTGGAAGGGACCTCAAAGATCATCCAGTTCCAACCCCCCTGCCATGGGCAGGGACACCTCCCACTACAGCAGTTGCTCACAGCCCCAGCCAGCCTGGCCTTCCAAATGTGCAGGGATGGGGCTTCCAGCACCTCTCTGCCCAACCTGGGCCAGTGTCTCCCCCCCCTCCTGGCCAACAACTTCTTCCTCCAAATGCACATTACCCCTGCAATGCACTAGTAGCCTGCCAGAAAGTCTCTGAAGCACTTTGCTGGCATGGTCCTGCAGTAAGATGCTGGTGTGACGGGTCTCAGCTTCAAGATGCAGCTTTGCCATCTTCCTGCTGCCCCCAGCACCATCTCTGGTACACAGGCACTTCTGTTCTCCTCATCAGTGCATCTCCCAGCGGCACCATCCCTCCTCCTCCAGCCAGTTCACCCACTAGCTCCCAACCTTTCCAGTGATCTGTGGAGCATCAAGGCAAACCAAGCCCCTCCTGGGATGCAGCAGGTGATGGAGATGTGCTGCTCAGCTGATGGAACTGATAGGAAGGCAGAGAAGGTCACTGTGGTGTCTGATAAGGGAACGTGACGAAGCTGCCCCAGCTCCCAACCTTCCCCTTCAAAGCTGGCAAGTGGTGAAAAATTAAAGAGCCCATGGGCACACGTGTGTCTGTCACATCTTCCTCTGGTGGTTGTGTGCAAGTGGGAGCTCAAAACAGCAAAGTGATGACACCCTGGTCTGGAGCACTTTGCAGGATGCCTGAATGCCAGCTCTGGGTGCCAGCCCTGTTGTCATGTCACGTCTGACTCAAAACACAGAGAGAAAGGTGGGCAGCTGGAGAGTGCCCAGTGGAAAAGGACCTGGGGGTGCTGGTGGACACCCCGCTGAACATGAGCCAGTGTGTGCCCAGGTGGCCAAGAAGCCACCAGCATCCTGGCTTGTGTCAGCACTGGTGTGACCAGCAGGAGCAGGGAGGTGATGGTGCCCCTGGACTGGGCACTGGGGAGACCTCACCTTGAGCACTGGGTCCAGTTCTGGGCACCACAGGATAAGAAGGACATTGAGGGGCTGGAGCGGGTGCAGAGAAGGGGAATGAAGCTGGTGAGAGGTCTGAGTGACTGAGGGAACTGGGGTTGTTTAGTCTAGAGAAGCGGAGGTTGAGAGGAGACCTCAGTGCTCTCTACAAGGACCTGAAGTGTAACTAAAATGTAAGTTGAGAGGTAACTAAAATGTAACTAAAATGTAAATAACAATGTAACTAAAAGGTAACCAATGACAGGACAAGAGGTGATGGCCTCAAGTTGCACCAGGGGAGGTTTAGATTGGACATTAGGAAGAAGTTCTTTACTGACAGAGTGGTCAGGGACTGGCCCAGGCTGCCCAGGGAGGTGCTGGAGTCACCATCCCTGGAGGGGCTCAACAAACGAGTAGATGTGGAGCTTTGGGACATGGTCTGGGGGTCAGGGAGATGTTGGATGAAGGTTGGACTTGATGATCCTGGAGGTCTTTTCCAGCTTAAATGACTCTATGATTCTATGGCAATGCTTGTGCCATGCTCAGGCTCGTGAGTCCCTGTTGATTCTCCTTTCTCTGACTCACGGCAACACCCGAAGGCTCTGCAGCATTTTCTGGGTTCACCTCAGCAAAATGGGTCCCGTTTTGGAGCCTCCTTTCCAAAGCCATAAAAATGAGTGGTGTTTATTATCTGCAGTGGAGGGGAAGGAGCATCAATCTCAGCTTTCCCCTCCCTCTCTCTGCCTTTGGGGCCATTCAAACGAGTTGAGTTCAATAAAACTAAATCATCACGTTTGATTTTCACTTGTTTTATGCACCCAACAACACGAACAGATGAGATGCCTCTGAGATGAAACACTCCCCTCCCAGTTTGCTCAGACCAGCCATCCCAACTGCCTCTTGGGGTTTTTTTCCAGTTTCTAAGTCAGCCTTTCTCAAGAGGAACCCCTTCAAACTGAACATATTCTTTTCATTAGAGAAGCTTTTTCCAGCAGTTGCAGCGAAACCTTTGGAGATGGTTTTTATCCAGGCAGCTCCCGTTTCTCCCCTCTGTCCCCACTGCTTTTTAAACCCCCACCAAAGCTCTTAGAGACTTTTCAGGAGACACAAATTCTGTACATCACACACCAGCTTTTCTCCCAGGAGCTGGAGTTTTCCTCCCGTTAATTTCAGTTGCTGAAACTTGCTGCTTATGTGGTTTTCCTTGTAAAAAAACCCTTAATTTATTTTGATCCCGATCGTACCCATCCAGTCAAACTCAGCTCTCCTCTAATCTTTTTAATATCCTCCTCTGTTACCTTCTCTCCTGCTCTGATAAGATCAAAGAGGCTCTTCCTTGTCACTGCCAGGCTCAGGCTTCCTCTTGGCTTGTCACTTTTATTAATTTGGGCTTTCAGAGCTCTTCTCATCTCTGCGTTGAGGGGTGTTAATTCCAAGCATGGCAAGCAGGCTGCTCGGGGTGGGGGCTGACAGGCACCTGCCATCTCCTCGGGAGCCCACGGGGCTAAACCTGCCTCTTGTGTTTCCCCAGGAGAGGGATTTTATGTGGTGTGTTTGCTCCCTGGGGCTCTCAGCACTTTGAAATCCTCCTGTCTGTGTAGAAGAAAGCTTGGAGACACCCGTGGGGCAGGTGGCTGAGCAAGGGAGAGGAGCTGCTCCAAGTGCCTGCAACACCCAAAGTCCAAAGTCCAGAGGAATTGAGATCCAGCTGTTTTTCCAACTTGTGGATGGGCTCGTGGGTGAAGGGACATGATGTCCAGAGAGGGTGCCCAGAGAGGTGGTGGATGCCCCATCCCTGGAACCATTGCAGGGGAGGTTGGCCGGGGCTCTGCGCAACCTGCTCTAGTTGCAGATGTTCCTGGTCCATGCAGGGAGGTTGGATGAGATGAGCTTGAAAGGTCCCTTCCCACCCAAACCAGTCTGTGGTTCTGCACACACCCCAGCTCCAGTGGACACACCACAGCTCCAGTGGACACCACACACAGCTCTGGTCCATGCCCAAGCATCCTGCTCAGCGAATAAATGCCTCCTGGTGCAGATCCTGCAGGTCTAGTGGGGAGGAACCCACACAGGTGACATTTGGAGGTGAAGTCCCACCAGCGAGGTGGGGACGGGCAGTGCTTGGGCTCAGAGCAAGGTCTGGAGGTTGGTGTTGAGCAGATGACAGGCTGCAGACAGGGAGGGGGGCACATACAGAGACCCACCTGGGTTGTCTCCCCCATGCTCAGACCTTTATCTGTCAGGTCATGGACACTTTGCTGGCACACGTGTAGCTGCACACGAGCACTTTACACCACCCAGTTCCCTCTGGGCTCAATTTTCTAATGAGAGGCAGCCACATTCCTGCCATAAAAACGCTGTTATGGGCATGTTAATGTCACAGACAGCAGCTCCAACACTCTCTACACCCCATAACCATGGTGTTTACTCACACATTAAATAAATAGATGGATACTGGGAATTAGAAATGGCCACTTGTCCCATCAACCCCTATCAATTTCCATATCATTCTTCCCTGAGGACAGTCTCTAATTTCTTCCTGAATGATCCCAGCTCTCCCTTCACAGCTTCACTTCCCAGGCTCACAGTGGTAATTAATTATGGAGGTGAAAAGTGCATCCCTGTGTTGGTTCCTATTGGTTTAACTCGTGTTCAGGTCTCCTGGTATCCCAGTGAAGCCTTTCCCAGCCTGTTTTCTGTTTGAGGGGCCACCCGTGGTGGTTGCAGCTGGCTGAAGCTGATGCTTTTCATGGTCTCAGCACTCTGAGAGGAGGTGGGACCTTCATTGGGCTTAATTCCTGTTGTCTGGAAGTGCAGCCTCCAGACTGAGAGTCATCGAGGTATTTCCCACCAGTGGAATGAAGGGAAGCTCTAGAAGAAAGTTCATATTGTGCACAGCTTGCAATGGGAAGAACTCCACCATGGAAGTACTTAGACATTTTCCAAGATCTAGAAAGATCTCTGTGAAGACTAAGCCTTTGCTGAGCAAAAATTGGGCCATTTCATGACCATCATGGTTGCTAACAGCAAGTGAGCAACCAGTTGACAGTATTGAACTTTGCAGAAGGAGTCCAAGGGAGACACCCATGTTACACAAGAAGAGCTTGTAGACAAGTCTATGGCCAATAAAGATGAAACAAGATCAAGCTGTGGCCAGATGAAGTCAGGGTGATAATCTTTTCTAACATTTAGAAATTAAACATTAGATAAACTGAGAGAGTTGGGGTTGTTCAGTGTGGAGAAGAGAAGGCTCCAAGGGGACCTTCTGGTGGCCTTCCAGGATCTGAAGGGGGCTACTAGAAAGCTGGGGAGGGACTTTTGAGGCTGGTGGGTAGTGGTAGGACTGGGGGAAATGGCTCAAAAGTAGAGGTGGGGAGATTGAGATGAGACATTAGGAAGAAGTGGTTGCCCAGGAGGGGGGGGAGACACTGGCCCAGGTTGGCCAGAGAGGTGCTGGAAGCCGCATCCCTGGACATTTGGAAGGCCAGGCTGGCTGGGGCTGTGAGCAACTGATGGAGTGGGAGGCGTCCCTGCCATGGCAGGGGGGTTGGGACTGGATGATCTTTAAGGTCCCTCCCAACCCTGACAATTCTATGATTCTATGATTTTTCTAACAAGGTGGTTGGACCAACTGACTGCTGAAGTGCTGCATTCCCCACCACTTGCTCTCCACAAGCCAGGTGGGATGGCATCTCTGGAAGACCTGAGCTCGAAATGAAATGGTTGGCTTGTACCACGTGTAATTACTGCTGGAAATTTCTTGGCTTGCCCTGAGGACAAAAATTGTCAATTCTCTCCATTTCTGAGCCAACAGCCAGAATCCAGTGGAAGACAGAGAGAACACCACAGGGAGATCCAGCATCTCACACCTGACCTGCTCTGACCTGTGTGGAGCTCAGCACATGGCACTGAGCCAGCCCTGATGCTGCTCAGGGCTCAGCTGTGGATGATGTGGCTATTTCTGCCAAAGCTCACAGAATGTAGAGGTAATTCCACCTTTTGTAGCAGCAATGTTGAGGAGATATCACCTTGCCAAGAAAGAGATCCTGGCAGTTCAGCCCAACACTGTGCCCAGCAGAGCCAACACGCAGCGGTGCCAGTGAAAGCAGCAGGAGAGGGGTGTGATTGTGTCATCCAAGAGGCAACAAGTGCTGGGCACTGCAGATGAGCCACCTCAACGAGCCATTTCATCCTCATCCCAGCTGAGTTCATCATAAAGCTAGAATCATAGAATCAGAGAATGTTTGAGGCTGGAAGGGACCTCTAGAGGTCATCTGGTCCAACCTCCCTACACCAGCAGGGACATCTCTACCTAGGGCAGGCTGCTCAGAGCCCCAGCAAGCCTGACCTTGAAGGACTCCAGGGATGGTCACTTGCTCAAGAATCACCCAACTACATAGACCAAGGTGGAGAAAAATCCACCTCGCTCCTGTACCAGCTTTCATCCCAATAAACGAAGACTCCTCAGGTCTGGGATCCTGATGATAAGGGCACTGCCTGGTGATAAAGANCTCGTGGCCCTTCTCTGGACATGTGGCCCTCCTTTGGACATCCAAATTGTATGGCTGAGGGCACAGGAGAAGCTGTGGGAGGGAAGAGGGAACATCAATGGCAGGGGATTGCCTAGATGCCTAGACACACAGTGCCTAGATGATCTTTCGATGTCCTTTCCAACCCCTGACATTCTGTGATTCNAAGGTGGAGAAAAATCCACCTCGCTCCTGTACCAGCTTTCATCCCAATAAACGAAGACTCCTCAGGTCTGGGATCCTGATGATAAGGGCACTGCCTGGTGATAAAGACAACACTGACAGTGAGGAGCAGCAAGTCACTCTGGAGTGAGAGTCCATCAATCAAAATGAAGGATGGGGCAATGGAGTGTGATCCTTCAACACTGCATTAATCAGTGTCCTGCAGCCCCTCCACCACAGGCCCTCACATGGGTCTTGTTCAATAGATCAGGTGAATCAGCATCAAGGCTTTTTGGTTTTATAGAATCATAGAACTGTCAGGGTTGGAAGGGACCTTAAAGCTCATCCAGT
>VYZX01001751.1:60156-77441 GCA_013401335.1 Brachypteracias leptosomus | reverse complement strand
CCTGAACAACCCCAACTCTCTCAGTGTGTCCTCACAGGAGAGGTGCTCCAGCCTCTGATCATCCTCGTGGCCGTTCTCTGGACACGTGGCCCTCCTTTGGACATCCAAATTGTATGGCTGAGGGCACAGGAGAAGCTGTGGGAGGGAAGAGGGAACATCAATGGCAGGGGTTTGGACTAGATGATCTTTCGAGGTCCTTTCCAACCCCTGACATTCTGTGATTCTGTGGTCAACAAGCACGTTGGTTCAAGGGCTGTCCCAGGTCTCTCCCTGTCCTTGATAAATTACCCAGACTCTATGCTCAGCCTTTCAAATGAGCAGCTGCTTCTCCAGCTCCCACTCAAAAAGCAGCTTGCAGAAGGTGACAGGTTTTGCTCATAAACTCAACACCAACCTTGCAGCTGCAATGTGTATTTTATTTTCTAGTTTGCAAGGTTACATCTGATATGGTCTGGGGAGAGCAAAGCTGAGAGACACCAGCCGTGCTCTGCCAAGCAGCTCCACAAACCATCAGCTCCTGAGACACCCGAGGTCCTGATGTCAAAAATGAGACACTCCCTCCACCAAGAGTCATCGTGGGAGATGAAACTCCCGTGCAAGAGCTGGAGAAGTCCTGGCTCCACTTTAAAGTGGCCCAGGCTGCCCAGGGAGGTGCTGGCGTCACCATCCCTGGAGGGCTTAAAAAACCAAATAGATGTGGAGCTTCAAGACATGGTCTGGGGGTCAGGGAGATGTTGGACAAAGGTTGGACTTGATGATCCTGGAGGTCTTTTCCAACCTAAAGGACTCTGTGATTCTAAGTTCAGTGGGACTGACGAGGGGGCTGGCCTGGGAGGAGCTGGGTAAAGTCACCCTCAACACACAGCCTCATAAAGCAAACCCAGAATTGGCCTCCAAGGGGCCCCCTGGAGCTATGCAGGGCAAAGGAAAGGGCACAGGATCATCTGTGCTGTGCAGCAAGGTCTCAGGCCTGGGGCAATGAGCAGGAGTCCAGGGGAAGCCCAGAAATGCCTAAGGAGAAAGAGCAGGAGCAGAACCAGCCCCAATAGGCAGTTTCTAAACTGCAGCTGCACTTCTGGAGGGTAAGAGAGCTCAGCTTGGCTTCCAGCTGCCTGGTGTCCAGAGCAGAGCACCCTCCTGTGTGCATAGCATGGCCAACACAGCCCTGACCTGCCACCACAGCTGGTTTACCCCCTGAGCAGCTTCCACAAGGACCAGAAAAATATCCAGCAAATCTTCTTGGAGACCCTTGCAATCTTCCTGCAGCATCCCAAGTCAGCAATCCAAGGCCAGTGTCCCCACTGGAATAAGGATTCTGTCACCTCCACTTCATGGTCACTTGCTCAAGAATCATCCAACTACATAGACCAAGGTGGAGAAAAATCCACCTCGCTCCTGTACCAGATTCATCTCCAGCATGTACAAAGCTCCTCTGTCCCATCAGGTGCTCTGAGGATCAACACTTGATCACTCCTCATAATCACCAACTGTAAAGTACATTTATCATAGAATCATAGAATTGTCAGGGTTGGAAGGGACCTCAAAGCTCATCCAGTTCCAACCCCCCTGCCATGGGCAGGGACACCTCCCACTCCATCAGTTGCTCACAGCCCCAGCCAGCCTGGCCTTCCAAATGTCCAGGGATGGGGCTTCCAGCACCTCTCTGGCCAACCTGGGCCAGTGTCTCCCCACCCTCCTGGGCAACAACTTCTTCCTAACATCTAAATGGTCCAATGTTTCCATGGTGCATTCAACATGGGTCTCCCTCCAGAGACTGCCAGCGAGGAGATCAATTAGAAGCAATTAGACTCATGTTTTTAGCAGGAAGATTGTCCTTGTTGTGTGCTAGTTGGGAGAGAAAGAGCCAAAGCCTCATCCCAGCCCTTTGGGAACTGTTTGTTGCAATGTTTCTCCCACAGCTCGGTGGTTTCTGAATCACAGAATGTCAGGGGTTGGGAGGGACCTCCAAAGATCATCCAGTCCAACCCCCCCACCAGAGCAGGATCACCCAGAGCAGGTCACACAGGAACACGGCCAGGGGGGGTTTGAATGTCTCCAGAGAAGGAGACTCCACAACCTCCCTGGGCAGCCTGGGCCAGGCTCTGGCACCCTCACCATGAACAAGTTTCTTCTCCTATTGATGTGGAACCTCCTCTGGTCCAGCTTGTCCCCATTGCCCCTTGTCCTATCACTGGCTGTCCCTGAGCAGAGCCTGGCTCCATCCTCCTGACACTCTCCCTTTACCTATTTATAACCATTACTGAGGTCACCCCTCAGTCTTCTCTTCTCCAAGCTAAAGAGCCCCAGCTCCCTCAGCCTTTCCTCACCAGGGAGATGTTCCACTCCAGCTTTCATTGGCTTCTCCACTCCACAGTTGATGCTGGCAGCCCAAGAGCTCCGAGCGTTTCTGGAGAGCTGCAGCCCTTGTTGTTTTTTTGGCTGTATCTCAGCACATGAATATTAATGCATTCCATGTTTGACTCGAGTTTACACTATCAGGAGCTGCTATTTTTCCTCCCCTCCTCTGTGTGTTTCCTGCCTCTGCATTGTTGTGCCAGATACAGAAATATTTCTCAGCCTCCTTAAAAAATATAATATTGACACCCCGCAGGGTTCCTGCTCCTCCCCGAGCCAAGAAGCAGCGAGATGCCACCAGCACACTTGGAGCTCACAAGCTGTGCTGGCCCTGGACCAGAACAAGCCACCAGCAGAGCAGCTCGTCTGGGAAATGCTGTGGAGGGGCTGTGGCACAGGCAGGATCAGCCCCTGAAGGACCAAAGCTGTGAAGCCCTCAGCCACATCTCCCTGTGTGCCTTGGTGGAGAGGTGAGAGGTGCCGGTGGGTCTTGTGGTCAGCAGTGTAGGGCAGGGCTGAGGAGCTCTCTCAGGACACTGCTTTGAGGACTTCAATCACGAGGTGTATTTTTGCCCTCTCTAGCCCTCCAAACACTTTCATTCCCTTAATGTTCTGTCCCTCCCTGGTTTTGGCTTCCCTAGGGCAGCAGGTCCCCAGGCTCACTCTGCCTCCTGCCGAGCTGCTTTCCCATCTCAGTCACTTTCAATATTTTTCTCCATCTCTCCCTCCAGTCTTCCAGAGACCTCAGCAGCTGTGGCCTGACACTGTTCTGCCTGAACGTGCTGAAGATGCTTTGTGACCACTGGGATCTCTGTGACACATCCAGGGCAGCTGGGTCAGGGGCTTCCCCAGGTCCTGATGATGGGTCCCAGCCATGGCCTTCACCAGCTGCAGTCCCTGCAGGGTCAGGCTGCTCCTCCATTTTCCCACTGCAAACACCAACTGGAGTTGTTTAGTCTAGAGAAGAGGAGGCTGAGAGGAGACCTCAGTGCTCTCTATAACTACCTACAAGGAGGTTGTGGTGAGGCTGGGCTTGGGCTCTTCTCACAAGTGACTAATGACAGGGCAAGAGGAAATGGCCTCAAGTTGCACCAGGGGAGCTTTAGATTGGACATGAGGAAGAAGTTCTTTACTGACAGAGCGGTCAGGGACTGGCCCAGGCTGCCCAGGGAGGTGCTGGAGTCACCATCCCTGGAGGAGTTCAACAAACGAGTAGATGTGGAGCTTTGGGATATGGTCTGGGGGTCAGGGAGATGTCAGATGAAGATTGGACTTGTTGATCCTGGAGGTCTTTTCCAACCTGAATGATTCTATGATTCTGTGACTGATCACTTGTGCTCCTGCACACAGTTGTGGTGACATCCCCAGGAGAAGGGCAGGGCTCTGCTGAGGGCTAAGAAGTTTGGCAGATGTCTGAGGTGGACAGGCAGCAGCTCATGTGTTTTGCTTCTGTGGGCTTTATCTTCTTTCTTCCTCAGTCTGGTTACAACCTCCACTGGGACCTCTCCAGGGTCCATGTCCTTGCTTGGAGACTCCCAGTGCTGGTGGCTACGGTCACTGGAGAGACTTGGCAAAGAGCAGGAAAAGCACAGTCAGAGCAGAGAAGCTTTGCAGGAGCAGAAATCCCCTTTTCCTACCAAGCTCCCTCAGGAGAACACAACAGGAGAAGAGCAAAGTGGAGCAGGACCAGTGTGTAGACACACGTGAGTGCCACCAGCCCCATCCAATGCTCGCAGCCCCCGCACTGGGCAGCCCTTCGTGGCACAGGACCAAGCTCCCAGCCCTTGGCAGAGCCACTCAAGCTGTTTCAGGAGCCTCCCTGGCTGGGAACTGTCAGTCCATCTGTCAAGCCTGAGGTCTGATGCTCTCAGACGTGAGGGGCTCACGGGGGGTGGGCACAGAGAGCCTGGCACGAGGCACCAGCCCGGGCCAATTAGTGCCAGGGACGTGGAGCATATTGAGCCAGGCTGGGATGTGCTGCAAGAGCTGAGCTGACCACACGAATCAGCCAAACCCCAGAGATGGGTGGAGGCAGAATCCAGGCTGCAGGAACAAAAGGGCTTTGGTGAGACATGGGCTGTGCAGCAGAGAAAAGCTGAGCCGGCCATGGATCAACACCGAGATGGGGAGGTCTCACCTTTGGCTCTTCTCAGACATTGTCTCCAGACCATGCACAGGGCTGGGACTTGGCAGGTGCAGGTTTGCCCTGATACTGTCACAGTCTGTGGGCCACGAGGATGGTCAGAGGCTGGAGCAGCTCTGCTGTGAGCACACACTGAGAGAGTTGGGGTTGTTCAGCCTGGAGAAGAGAAGGCTCCCAGGGGACCTTCTGGTGGCCTTCCAGGATCTGAAGGGGCTACAAGAAAGCTGGGGAGGGACTTTTGCGGCTGTCAGGTAGTGGTAGGAGTGGGGGGAATGGGTCAAAAGTAGAGGTGGGGAGATTGAGATGAGAGGTTAGGAAGAAGTTGTTGCCCAGGAGGGTGGGGAGACACTGGCCCAGGTTGGGCAGAGAGGTGCTGGAAGCCCCATCCCTGGACATTTGGAAGGCCAGGCTGGCTGGGGCTGTGAGCAACTGATGTAGTGGGAGGTGTCCCTGCCATGGCAGGGGGGTTGGAACTGGATGAGCTTTGAGGTCCCTTCCAACCCTGACAATTCTATGATTCTATGAATTCTCCTAGAGTGCTGAGCCAAGCTCAGCTCAGGTTTCCACAACTTTCCAGACAAAAGTGAGTGAAGCAAAGGCATGATGCACTCTGGGGTCCTGGCTAACACTGGGGCTATGAAGGAGTGCAGGTCTCCAGAAGACATCATAGCCCCTTCATGGCTCTGCCTCCTGCAACTGTCACCACCAGCCACTTCACAAAACAGTGCAATAAATCAGTATTTAAATGATCTGTAAAAGATGTTTCTTCTTAATCCTACTCAGTTATAGCTGACCTGTGACCTCCATGACAACATCCTCTATTGGTGCACAGGGAAGTATTTGGAGGCCCCATCCCTGGAGTCCTTCAAGGTCAGGCTTGCTGGGGCTCTGAGCAACCTGCCCTAGGTAGAGATGTCCCTACTTGTGTATGGAGGTCCTCCAGGACCAGCCTCTGAGCCCTTCCAGGGTAGTGGGACTTAGAATCACAGAGACTTCAGTCATAGCTGGATGTCTCCAGCTAAACGTATCACCCAGGAAGCTGCTGAGAAGCCACTTTCCATCTAGACCCTGATATCCCATAGGTGTAATTAAAAGTGTTCCTTCCAACATACATTATTTTCACTTGACAAGCATGAATTTCATTTTCCATCACCTTTCCCATCCACCTTCCTTGCCAAGGTGTTTCCCAAGCTTCCTGGATCCTTTTTTTGGCCATAACTCTCTAAAGAAGTGATAGGAGCTCCAAAGTTTGCCACCTTCCTGCTCACCCACCTCCAGCTCATTAACAAATATGGTGCTGTGCTGCTGGCAGGCTAAGCTGAATCAGAGGTGATCATTGGCCTCGATGAGCACCAAAAGTGCCAAGGTCTTGTTTGTAGACCCAGTGGGAGGAGCACTGGAGCCCATTTCCATGGTGAAGCAGCAGAAAGGGGATGGGGCAGCAGCCCAACGCTCGGTGTGCCACAGACAGTGGGGTTGCCTTGGTTGCAAGCTCAGCAGCAGAGCTACAAGCTGGGTCTATTCTTGGTGCAGTCGTGCTCACTTGCAAAAATCAAAGCACAAGAGCAGCCCCAGGCCCTGGTGAGTGGGTGTTGGAGGCAGAAACCAGGAGGGGAGGGAGCAGGACCTTGGGAGACCTGGGGGACACCTCCAGCCACCTCCAAGAGGGACTTCTCCATCTGTGGAGATGGAAAGATCTCCACCAAAGGAGACCCCACCACTCTCCAGCACCAGCCCTGAGGGGGAGAGAAGCTGCTGCAGGGACTGGGAGGATCCAGAGGAAAACATCCTTGTAAATACGTGTTTGTTTGCCGGGTACAGGATCCAGCCCTTCAATTATGCATGACAAAATAAGGCATAATAGTTGTATTTACAAGCAGCAGTTTGTCATATGGGTCGCAGATGAAATATTTAGAGGCAGAGTAAGTGCCTTTTAGCCTGGGAAGGATTCCTGGCCTTCCCCTCACACACAGGTTTGCAAATGCTGTGCCAGGACCTGGGAAAAAACATTAAAAATCCAGAATGGGCTCCCTGGTTGTAACCAAACTGCAGATAAAATATTATTTCCCATTTGCGTTTGATGGTGCAAAATGGTTTTAAGGGCTGGTGGTGCTCAGGAGGGGGGGAGTGTTTGCAGAGACCCAGAGGGGAAGAGGAGGAGGAGCAGGCACTGTGGAAGGTGGCCCAGAGGCCACCACCAGCTCCTTCAAACAGGGGCTGGAGAGGCAGGGAGCCACCAAAGGCAGGGATTAGGAAGAGGGAAGGGGAGAGGATCCTTTCCCCAGTGCTACCAACACCCCCCAGTTGGGGTTTGATGCATCAGGAGCTGAGTGGTTCTGTTGGGCAAGAGCATCCCAGGCTCCTCATCCCTCCCAGCAGGAAGGTGCTTTGCAGATGGAGCTTTAAGATGCATAAACAGGAATAAGTAGCACATTAGGGAAGATGAATCTTGTCCAGGCCGATACGATCCATCTCCCAGAGCATGCTCCATGTGAAATTTCATTAGCTTCCAGAGGGGAGTTGCTCTGCTTATAATAATTGATAATTATCCCAAGTGATGCATGGCTTGGTGGTGCTGAAGGATTGTTTCCCTCCACGCCAGTGACTTCATCATTTCGCCTGGTTTAAGACTCGTTTCTGCGCTCACATCCTTCTTCAGGGAGGCTTTGGGGAGAGGAATTCAGGCTGGTATGGGCTCCATTCCACCCAGACTGCAGCAGTGCTCCACCCCAGCCTCCATCACCACTGAGATCTGCCCAGCAGGGTTTCCCCAGTGACCCCACAAAGAGCTGAGGACCCGATGAAAGTCATTGATCTACTGCAAAAGTCATTTGCCAACTTTGATTTGCCCCATGGCCAAGCCCCAAAGCCCTCCCTGATGTCCACAGGGGAGAGGAACATGGAGAAAGCTCCTAAGGCTGTGAAACCCTCTGTGCATTGAATTCCCACTGGAACAGTTGATCCAGTCCTTGTGCCCTGTCCTGACCCACCTAGAGGGACACACTTTAAGGTGGAGCTGATGAAAGCAAGATCACTCAGCTGGGACATCAGATCCATGAAGAGGAGGTGACCAGGTTCCTAGGTCAGATGTGGAAACCTGCTGCAGGCGTCCCAAAGCCCTCCATGAGGTGGCCCAGCCCTGGTTCTACCAACTCCCCCCAGGGCCACATGACTCAGACCTGCCCCAAATGGCAACCTGGGAGAGCATCTGATAAACCCAGGAAAGGGGTTTGCATCATTGAGATCACTGGAGGGAGCTTCTCAGCTTCCATTTGTCTACTGTTGTCATGGTCCTGCCAAGGCAAAGTTAAACACATAAATTAAATCCAACTCCATCCCTCTTCTCCCAAGCCCCAGTGCAAATAGAATAAATCAGTTTCATTTAGGAGATCAAACCAGGCATCACTCACAGATGGGTTTAAAAATAAACTCCTTCACTGCATGCATTAAAAAAACAACAAGCAATTTATCTTCCCCATCACTCTTCAATTTGTTTGTGGTGAGCTGGGCTGGCAGCTCTGAAGAGCACCGTGGGTCTCCCAGCACCTTGGTCATGAGAACCTCTTCCACTAGGGTGGCCCAGGTTTGGGAAAGGTCAATCACAACCTCCTCCCAGCCTGCCCTGCCTGGGCTCAAGGGTTTATTTTGAAGGGGGGGGGGTGTTTTATACAATCTGGGTGCTGCAAAGCCCAAGCCTGATGTAGAGAGAGATGAAGCTCCCCCAGATGATGCTGCCCGGAGGAAGTGGCCACCTCTGCTCTCCCATGGGGCTGGATCTGGGGAAAGGGCTGGGAATGGGGTGGGGACAGCAGGATGGGGAGCACACGGTGGCTGTTTGGGGAGGAGGCTGGAGGTGAAGATGTGGTGTTTTCCAAACTTGCAAAGCTTTGCCCCAACCCCTTTAGCCCTGAAATCATCATGACCCTCCCTATAAATATGAATGAGTGATGTCCCCCCACCTCCCGAGGTCATCCCTGCTTGAAGGGAGGCACAAACCCCAGGGCAAGAGCCCAGCTCCCCAAAACACTGGGAGCTCAGTCCCTCTGAAAGCAGAAGGATGGGGCCAAAAGCCCCCAAAGACCTGGGTGACAGTGACCTCCTCAAATCATCACCCACCTCCTGACCCCACACCCAGGGTGGAGGATTGAGGACAGTGAGGACAGGAGTCGAAGACACAAATCTGGGTGAAAAGCCATGAACCATGAGGAAGCAGCTGTAGGACACCACCTGGATGTGCCCAGCCATGAAGCTGTCCCCATGCCTTGGCCACCACCACATGGGTGGCAGGAGGGGACCCGAGCCCAGGGTGCTCTGCGGAGGTCGGCTCCATGCAAAGCAGCAACTTCTGATTTGTTTTTAATGACGTTGTTTACTGCTAGCAAAACCTCCCGGAGCCAAAACTTGTCTCTCCTAATAATAAACAAGCAAATAACAATGAGAGGGAGAAGGAAGCACATTTTTAAGCCATCAGAGTTTGATTTGATTGATCCTGGTAATAAACCCCCGTAAAATGGAGTTGTTAAGCTGGAACGGAGGTTGTAGATCTCCATCAATAATTTAAGTAGGGAAGCAGGAATGAGAGCACAGCAGCCGAGCATGCAAAAAACCCACCAGGCTCAGTGCTGAGACATGGCTGAGAAATGCAGAAAGGCCACAGTGAAGGTTTCCTTGGTGCTGGGAAGAAGAAGGGGGGTCACAGCACTGGATGCCACAGCATCCCAGTCCCAGTTCAGGCCCAGAGGCCAAAGGGTTTCTCTGCACAGGAGGTTTCAGGTGCTGAATCCATCCCAGCAGCATCTGGTCATCCTGCTCTGTCATTGTTTTCCCATTTTCTTTTCCTCCATCCCTTCCAGAGCCAGGACCAGAGATCTTCCTTCCACCAGCCCCATCCCTCCATCCCTTGCCTGTGCATCACCCAACCCACGCACAACAGAGGAGGGACTGAAGAGCAGACCCTGCTGCCAGATCTCCGGGCATGGCACCAAGGCTGCCCCATCCCCAGAGCACCCAGGAGGAAGAGGAGACGTGGGAGGGGAGGCAGCCTGGCCCTGCTCTCCCCACTCACCTTTCTGCAGGGGTCCTTCATGCAACCAGCTCTTTACAGCCAGGGGAGGTGGGAGCAGAGCTGCTCTTCCCAGACCATGGGCAGAGAGGCAAGATGAAAGCTTAATCCTGTAAAGGCTGGGTGGGTAACGGGGAAGCTGATGGACTGTGCTGGGAACGCTCCGTCAGGCTGGTTCTTATTTAAAATAGCAAATGGAAGACACTTCTGCTACTGCAGGATTTAAAGGCAATAAGGCGTGACTAATACCCCCTTGCTGAGCTCCAGCAGCAGCACTTCACCAGCCATGCAGACTGGAGATGCTCTAAGTGGCTCTCCAGTTGTTTTTTTCCTCCCACAGAAAGAGAAGAGATGTTCCCAGCCCCGTGTTGCTGGTGAGGGAGACTCACAGCCCCAGCCAGGGACCAGCACAGACCTCCACCTTCCTTTTCCCCCATGGCCATGCAAGCAGCTCAACACCTCCAGAGCTTTCCAGCTTCATTGTCCCATCTCTGTTTCCCTCTGGAAGCATGAGACTGCTTGAGGGCAAGTTGCCGCAGAGCCCTCGTGAACTTGCTGCAGGACTTGCTTAGGAGAAGCACCTGAGGCTTCTGTGAGGGGTGAACTCATGAATGTCTATAAATCTGTAAAGGGAGAGTGTCAGGAGGATGGAGCCAGGCTCTGCTCAGGGACAGCCAGTGATAGGACAAGGGGCAATGGGGACAAGCTGGAACAGAGGAGGTTCCACATCAATAGGAGAAGAAACTTGTTCCTGGTGAGGGTGCCAGAGCCTGGCCCAGGCTGCCCAGGGAGGTTGTGGAGTCTCCTTCTCTGGAGACATTCAAACCCCCCCTGGCCGTGTTCCTGTGTGACCTGCTCTGGGTGATCCTGCTCCAGCAGGGGGGTTGGACTAGATGATCTTTGGAGGTCCCTTCCAATCCCTAACGTTCTGTAACTCTGTGATTCTGTGAGGCTGGTGCAGTCCATCTAGATGTGGCTACCTTAGAGCATGTTGTAGCACCCTTGATGCACGTGTTGGTACGGTAGGACCATGAGATGATGGAGAAGAGGCCTATCTGGGGCTACCAGCTTGTTCTCCACTCAAGTGAGCTGTTCACAAAGGCCACACAACCCCCATAGCCTGACTCTCCATCAGGGCACAGTCCAGGCTGTGCAGGGGTGTCTGCATGGCCAAGGACCTGCTGGGCACAATGGGCAGAGCCTGGGCTGCCCAAGCCCCATCTCTTGTCTCCCTGTCCCTCTGTAGGAGTGCAGCCATGGGTACCCAGCTCCTGCAGCTGCTGCGGGGCCAACCCCCCTGGGAAAAGGCTGTTTTATAAAGGCCTTTCTAACACCCAACATCCTCTTAGGTTCACAAGAGTCCCTCCTCTCCAGATGACCAGGGCTGATGTTCAGCAGTGAGACACACGCACACGTCACCCAATGGATTCACAAGCCCAGTAAGTTCATGAGTCCCTTAAACATTACAATGGGAATTAAGTTCAGTTCAAACCCATGTCTGGGTGTCAAGCTACTTTCCCAGTAACCAGCACAGATCTTATCCCCCTGCAGCCTCCAAGGGCAGGGGCTGGGCAGGGAAGTCCTGGCCTTGCCCAGGAGACTGGACTGGACTGATCTGAAAACCAGCAACTTTATTTCAAGAACTAAGACAACTCCAACATTTGTGTGCATGTAGAGGAGCATGGGCAGGACAGAGCAGGCATTGCCAGCAGGAGCAGCTGGAGGAGGAGGTGGCCTTGTCCTCAAGCAGGGATTTTTGGCCCCAGGTGGCTGCAGGCTGGATGCCTCCAGGGACATGCCTTGAAAGAGCTACTCATTTAACTGCATCACCAATGCCTGGACTTGGGGAGAGCCCCATGGTGTCCAAACCCCCCTTTTCCTCCGTGCAGACCGAGCCTGAACGTTGTGCAAAGCCCTGGGATGATGATCCCCAGGGCAAGGGCTGGTGTGTGGTGACATCTCTGTCCCTGCTCGGGAGCTGCAGCAGGAGCCCAGCCCCTGGAAATCTGGAATTCTGAGCCACTCTGCTTTCCAGGAACAGCTGTGTCTCTGTCACCAGCATGAATTATGGCTAATGATAAGTTATGCTTATTAAGTATGTCAATAATTTACCCTCTCACAGACAAGAAGGACGCGTTTTATCTCTGCCTCAGAAGCTGTTGCATGTCCAATAAACCAGAGCGTACGTCAGTCGAAAGCAGCGCGGGCCCCGAGCTGGGTTGAGGAGCAAAAACATCCCCGTGGTGCTAAATGAGCTCCCCTGGAGAGACACAGAGCTGGGCACAGATCCCTCTGCCCCACCCCAACCCAGCCCCAGGCCCCATCGCCCTGGGAACCCACCAGCCCCCGTGTGATGCTCTTCCCTGAGGGCTGGAGCATCTCTGGTATGAAGCCAGGCTGAGAGAGTTGGGGCTGTTCAGCCTGGAGAAGAGAAGGCTCCAGGGGGACCTTAGAGTGACCTTCCAGGACCTGAAGGGGCTACAGGAAGGCAGGGGAAGGTCTGTTCAAAAGGGTTTGTAATGACAGGACCAGGAGTGATGGTTTTAAGCTGGAAAAGGAGAGATTTAGGCTGGATAGTAGAAAAAAGTTCTTTAAGGTGAGGGTGATAGATGAGTGGAATGGGCTGCCCAGAGAGGGGGTGGAGGCCCCATCCCTGGAGTCCTTCAAGGTCAGGCTGGATGGGGCTCTGAGCAGCCTGCCCTAGGTAGAGATGTCCCTGCTGGTGCAGGGAGGTTGGACTAGATGAGCTTTGGAGGTCCCTTCCAACCCAAAATATTCTATGATTATGACTGTACTCAGTCTTCAAATGTACCCCAAAGCCCAGCTTGGGAAGCCCAGGTTGAGGACTCTGATGCAAGCTGGGGTGGTGAGCCATGGGCAGGTCTCTCCCATGCTCTTTTATCCACTTTCCCCATTGACAAGCTTTTTTTTCCTCTCTGATTGCAGGGTGGTGGCTGGAAATTCGCCACCGTCAATTTTTTTCAATCAATAAATGGAGGGTTTGATTACATGCAAATGTCTGCCCAAAACATCTGCTTTCCTCTGACACGTTTGATCAGTCTGAGAAAAACTTTTCCCATTCCCCCTTCTGCTGCTCTGGGTAGAAAATGTCCTTCCCTTCCCTTTTATTGAAGGATTCAGCCTAAAATGGCAGCTCTGCCTTTGCCTCTATCTCCCTCTGGCTCTCCAAGGTCCAGTTTAGCACCAACCAATCTCCTTTTCCTCCCCGTTTGGGGGGATGAAGGATTTTTCTCCCAACACACATCCACAGACATTTCTCACATCTTCCTGGACACAAATATGTTTTCTCCTAAGTGAAGACCAAAGGGATGGGCTTGGAGTGAAATAAAAGGAACTGTTTCTTCTCCATTTTCTTGTCTTTTAAAACACATTCCTCCAAGAAAGTCGTCAGGGCTGTTGGTGGAGATGTTTGGTGACAGCAGCTCTCTCCTTCTCCAGCCCTTCTCCAGCCCACAGCAACAAGTTTTTGAACTATTTTGCTTTGTTCTTCAGGCATCAAAGTTTTGATTCAGAAATGAAAGAAACTTCCCTGTCTCAAAACGTCGGTTTTATGTTTTCCTGCACTCAGCTGATATCTCCAAGGCTGATATCTCCAGTTTTCCAAGTTCTCCACCCTGATACATGGTACAAGAAAGCTGGGGAGGGACTTTTGAGGCTGTTGGGTAGTGGTAGGAGGGGGGGGAATGGGTCAAAAGTAGAGGTGGGGAGATTGAGATGAGATGTTAGGAAGAAGTTGTTGCCCAGGAGGGTGGGGAGACACTGGCCCAGGTTGGCCAGAGAGGTGCTGGAAGCCCCATCCCTGGACATTTGGAAGGCCAGGCTGGCTGGGGCTGTGAGCAACTGATGTGGGGGGAGGTGTCCCTGCCATGGCAGGGGGGTTGGAACTGGATGATCTTGGAGGTCCCTTCCGACCCTGACAATTCTATGACTCTATGGCCCCATTGCTGGGGGGGAACCCAGCTGGCAACTTGCTGACAGCCCCACACCTCTTTTGGAGGCCAGCAGCATTCCAAAGCTATGTTCATTTTAAAGGGAAAGTGTCTGGATGCAAATAAAAGCAGAGAGCTCCCTGTTCTCCTGCGGGCTGGGGCAGCCCCAACAAAGCTGATTGAGGGACCTCAGGTTGTACAGTTGTTCCTCACCTCTCCCTGGGTCACACAGTCACAGAATGTCAGGGGTTGGAAGGGACCTCCAAAGATCATCCAGTCCAACCCCCCCACCAGAGCAGGATCACCCAGAGCAGGTCACACAGGAACACGGCCAGGGGGGGTTTGAATGTCTCCAGAGAAGGAGACTCCACAACCTCCCTGGGCAGCCTGGGCCAGGCTCTGGCACCCTCACCAGGAACAAGTTTCTTCTCCTATTGATGTGGAACCTCCTCTGTTCCAGCTTATCAACGAGAACAAGCTACAGGCAGCACCATCACAGGTCATTAACAAGAGATTGATCCTCCCAGGTTTTATGCTTTTTTAATTAAACGCTTTTAAAGGTTTATTGAAGACTTGGAGGATCTCACTTCATTTCAGAAAGAATCATGTTCTGCTGTAGTGAAGAATCTGCAGCTAATAGAGTTTATCTGCAAGCAGGGTTGGCCAGTGCCCTGGGTCAGAGATGTAGAAATCAGGGCTGTGGAGCATCTCTTACTCCAGGGATTGCTCCAGCCAAGCAACATGGGGTAGGGAATGAGCTTTGCAAGACCCAGACTCTTCTCAGTGGTGTCCAGTGACAGGACAAGGGGTAATGGTCACAAACTGGAGCTTCAACCTAAACATTAGGAAACAGTTCTTTGCTGTGAGGGTAACAGAGCCCAGAGAGGTTGTGGAATCTCCATCTCTGGAGATATTCAAACCCCACCTGGATGTGTTCTTGTGGCATCTATTCTAGGTGATCCTTCTCTAGCAGGGGGGTTGGACTAGATGATCTTCAGAGGTCCCTTCCAATCATCCCTACCAAGGTCAAGCTTGATGGGGCTCTGAGCAGCCTGCCCTAGGTAGAGATGTCCCTGCTTGTGTAGGGGGGTTGGACCAGATGACCTCTGGAGGTCCCTTCCAGCCTAAAACACTCTATGATTCTATGATCCTAGAGCTCCCAGGACCCACCTCCTGGCTGGGCTGCCTTCAGCATTGATGCCATGGTCCACACCTGAGCTGTTGTGGAGGTTTTCTTGGCAAGCAGGGACCACGTGAGACCTGGCAGAGAACAAAGGGTGGAACGGAACCTAATTGATTTTACAAGGGAAACAGAGTTTCCAGAACATCCTCTCGACAACAAAGAGCTGCAAGGTCTGTAATTGGGAGGAGGTGCCTCCATGACTCACAGTGTTATTAAATCACAAGCAAACACATTCCCAGCACTCAAACACAGCCCATATGCTCAGCTCCCAAACCAGCCAGAGCTTCTGCAGTTGCTTCCAAGCACCAAGCCCACAGTGCTTTATTTACTAGGGCCAGCTGGGTGAAGCTACTCAAAAAAGCTCCACAACGGGGAAATTTCACTGCTTTGAGATGCATGGACCTGTTGGAGATGGGTGGAAATGCTCATCTGGCTTCCAAGAGCAAATGTGGGCTGGAAATTACTCTATTATTGCTACTATGAGTAGTATGATTGGAGTGGCTGGATGCCCCAGGTGCTGGTAGACACATTAAAAGCAAAAGCTGGTGCATCAGAAAGTCTTTCTTTTAGGTGATAAGAGAAATAGGGCATGGAGATAGAGACATCAGGGTTCACAGGGAGGGAGAGCATCCTCTGTGAGACCTGCTGGTGGAGCTCAGGACAAGCAGCAGGTCTTGGGCACAGAGTCCATTCACAATGTCCTTCCTGGTCACTGAGAAGTGAGAGGACTTACCTCCATAGGAATAAAATCCATCTCCAAATCAGCTCCAATCACTCTATAAATCCATGTGCATCTTTTGGATGCTGAGTGTGGCTCTGGTGTCCCATCTTGGAGTACAGCAGGACCAGAAAAGGTGCAGAGCATGGTAATGGGGGTGAGCAAAGGCTGGGCACAGCTTCTGGGTGAGGGGGGGTCAAGTAGACAAAATCAGTCTGAAATCAGAGAATCAGAGAATGGGTTGGGTTGGGAGGGACCTCAAAGATCACCCAGTTCCAACCCCCCTGCCATGGCAGGGACACCTCCCATAGACCAGGTTGCTCAAGGCCCCATCCAGCCTGGCCTTGAACATTCCCAGGGATGGAGCATCCACACCCCCCCTGGGCAACCTGGGCCAGTGTCTCCCCACCCTCAGGGTGAAGAATTTCCTCCTAATTTCCAATCTAAATCTCCCCTCTTCCACTTTGAACCCATTACCCCTTGTCCCTTATAAAAAGTCCTTCCCCAGCTTTCTTGTAGGCCCCCTTCAGATACTGGAAGGCCACAAGAAGATCTCCCTGCAGACTTTTCCAGGCTGAGCAAACTCAATTCTCTCAAACTGTCCTCACAGGAGAGATGTTCCAGCCCTCTGATCATCTTTGTAGCTCTCCTCTGGACTTGCTCCAACAGATCATAGAATCAGAGAATGTTTGAGGCTGGAAGGGACCTCCAGAGCTCATCTGGTCCAACCTCCCTACACCAGCAGGGACATCTCTACCTAGGGCAGGCTGCTCAGAGCCCCAGCAAGCCTGACCTTGAAGGACTCCAGGGATGGGGCCTCCACCCCCTCTCTGGGCAGCCCATTCCACTCATCTATCACCCTCACCTTAAAGAACTTTTTTCTAATCTCCAGCCTAAATCTCTCCTTTCCCAGCTTAAAACCATCACTCCTGGTCCTGTCATTACAAACCCTTTTGAACAGACCTTCCCCTGCCTTCCTGTAGCCCCTTCAGGTCCTGGAAGGTCACTCTAAGGTCCCCCTGGAGCCTTCTCTTCTCCAGGATGCTCAAGTGGACCCAAACTCCTGGATCTCAGCCCCAATTTTTCCTCAGCTTCTCTCACAGCTGGATAAGAGCAGGGCTGGTGTCCCCCCCACCCCACCCAAGGGTACAAGATGAAGCTCACAGAAGGTTGGGGAGGAGGGGCTGTGGAATTAGCTGGGTGTGCTGGGCTGGGAATGAGCAAAATGGTGCTTTAGCTCTAAACTCATTAAGTTTCCTCATTGAAGAGAGGAGACAATGGTTATTACCTGCAGCAGATCAGAGCAGAGGAGCAATCGGGAGGCTCCAAATAGATAAAATCCCAAGTCATTATATTAGCAAATGATCTGTTTGGGTCCGTTTCCTATTGACAGTATTAAGCTTATTCTCATTAATATTTCACTCTTCAGGGAAATTAAACTTTAATGAAAGAATGGCACTTACAATGCCAGCCAGACACTTCCAAAGGGAACGAGGCAGCGAGGCCACGGCTGCCTCAATTATCCCCTGTTAATAAGTCATCTAGGAAGGGGAGTCCTTATTTATCTGAGAATTACTCACCAGCCCAGGCTCAGCTCCTAGGAAGAGGCAGGTTATGGATGAGTATTTGCTGAGTATTGCTCACACCAGGCTTGTGTGTCACGATGTGGTGGCCTCAGGGAGGACAATATGGGGCAATACACCGTGGTTGTGGTCTCCCTCAGGGTTATCTCCCTCTATGGGAGGGTCCATCTGGGCAGAATTTGCTTCAGCTCTGCACTTTGCATCCTTCTCCTGCTGAGTTTCCAACCCCAAAACAAGGCGAGGGTGGGCAGAGATGCTCATGACACCCACTCATGACACTGCAGAGAATCA
>VYZX01001751.1:20976-53113 GCA_013401335.1 Brachypteracias leptosomus | reverse complement strand
AGGGCAGAGCAGATTTTTTGGCAAACTGGTATTTTGGGGAGCCTTGAGAGACAAGCTGTGCTCCCAAGGGACTGCTGAGAAACCCCCAGAGATACACTGAGATTTCCTGCTGCTACAGCAAAGCCACTGACCTCCTGTGCTGCCAACTCTGCTTCCTCAGCCAACACCGACCCCAGCAACAGCCCCTCAGCACAACTGCAGCTTTTAGTCTTCATCTGGCTGCTCTTCTCCATCTCCAATCAGCCAAGGGGGAGCACAGCACTGAGAGAGAGCTCAGCAAGTGACCCCAACAAGAAGTTCCTCCAACTGACCCCAACAGGAGCTCTCTTCCAACTGATCAGCTCCTTGTTTCTTCTCCCAAACTGGTCGGTTCCTGGTTGATCTCTCTCCAGCCTCACCCACCACCCCAACCATGATCACCTGGGGGCAGTTGGTTCCTCACACCGGAGGGGCAGGTTCTGCCTCTGGGGCCTTGGGGAACAAACCCTGTTGCTGGGTTGGGACTCATCCATAGGTCAACTCCAACTCGGGGCCCCCAGCCCCAGCCCCAGCACTTCAGGCCCCCATAACCCAGCCCAGAGCTGACCACGGCCAGATCTTTCTTGTCCTAGGGGCTCCAGAACTGGACGCAGAGCTCCAGGTGGGGTCTCAGGAGGGTGCAGTAGAGGGGGAGAATCCCCCCCCTTGCCCTGCTGCCCACGCTGCTCTTGATGCAGCCCAGGACACCATTGGCTTTCTGGGCTGCAAGTGTCACACCAACTTCATGTGTTGTGGTGAGTCCAACAACCTCTGTTCCAGCAGGGATGGAAATCAATGGCTCTTCTTTTTATAAAGAATTTATATATATTTATTATATTTTATTATTTGTAATTATATATATATTTTTAATATATTTATATCTAATTAGCTCGGTGTGTTAATGAAACTCTCTCTGCTGGGCTGGAGTCTTTGCTGTGGACCCCCAGCCAGAAGAGGGGATGCTGCAAAGAGCTAACAAGCACCAAGAGGTTTTGCTGTGCCCCAAAGGGAAGAGGAGACACTTCCCAGCCCTAAAACCCACTAAAACTCCACCATCCTCCTGCAGTTATAAACCCCAGTGAGTTTCCCTCTCCTGACTCCCTGGCAGGCAGCACAATTTACAGGGGAAGCAGTAAACGAAAGCAGATGATCTGCAGAGTTTATTTGCTGCTGCTTTCCCCATAAAACCACTTAAATTCCATTTCACCTGTGTTCTTGCTTAAATGAAGCCTCATCTCCAGCTCCACTCTTCCCACCAGCCCTTCCTCCAGTTCTTTTTTACTACCTTAAACGATTCTCTCATCATCACTTATGTGCTGCCAGTAAAAATGCTGGAGAAGCACCTTCAGGGAAAACTATTTTCCACTGAAAGAGATGATGTGACTCAAGCAGAAGCTGCAGGAGCTCCCCTGCCCCTCCCCTCCCCTCGAGTCCCATCAAGGGAAGGTTTAATCAGAAACTCATTCCAACAACACTCCAGTTTGTGGGATGAGGTCTCAAACACTTGGGCGATGGAAGGCTGTGAACAAGGATGGGTTGCCCCAAGCAGAGGATGGGTAGAAAACAAATCCTGTGTCCAGGAGCCAGGACTCCAGCATCCTGGACTCTTGTGTCCAGAGGAGGCCATGAAGATGATCTGAGGTCTGGAACATCTCTCTTACAAAGACAGGCTGAGAGAGTTGGGGTTGTTCAGCCTGGAGAAGAGAAGATCCCAAGGAGACCTCATTGCAGCCTTCCAGTGTCTGAGGGGGCTACAAGAAAGCTGGGGAGGGACTTGTTACAAAGGTCTGAGGTGATAGGACGAGGGGTGATGGGTTCAAACTGGGAGAGGGGAGATTTAGATTAGACTTAAGGAAGAAATTCTTCACTGTGAGGGTGGTGAGACCCTGGCCCAGGTTGCCCAGGGGGGTTGTGGATGCTCCATCCCTGGAGGTGTTCAAGGCCAGGCTGGATGGGGCCTTGAGCAACCTGGTCTAGTGGGAGGTGTCCCTGCCATGGCCGGGGGGTTGGAACGAGATGAGCTTTTTTTGCATTTAGTGCATTTTTACGGCATCATAGAATTGTTTAGGTTGGAAAAGACCTTTAAGACCATTGAATCCAGCCATTCTCACCTTCTGCTTGCAAGCTTAAGCCCAAACTTTAAGCCTATCCAAGCAGGACCCCGAGGCAGCAGTTGCTGCCCCTCTTGCTATTGATCTCTGGGGTGTTTCTTTGCTTTACAGCAACACAAACAGAGCCTCTTATCTCATTTGTAGCTACACTCATGTTCTGATGCCAAGCCAGCCCTGCCTGGAGCACACCCCCCCTGCTCTGGATTAATCTTCATCTGTTTATTGACAAATCTACATATTTCATGTGCTCTCTATCACTCTCCCATCTGCTCTTTGATGGGAGCCCCTGATTTAAGTGCTCAGAGCTCTGAGCTTGCAGGGGCAAGCAGATGAACCTCCATGCAAGCGAGAAGCAGCAGGACACTGCCAGCACACCCAGGTCCATGTCCTTCATGGCAATGCTCAGAAACCCTCCTCCAGCCCTTGAGGAACTGCTTTGGGAGAGCATCCCCTGGTCAAGTGGGACACCATGTCTTGGAAAAGAGCCATCATAGAATCATCATAGAATGGTTTGGGTTGGAAGGGGCCTCCAAAGCTCATCTGGTCCAACCTCCCTACACCAGCAGGGACATCTCTACCTAGGGCAGGCTGCTCAGAGCCCCAGCAAGCCTGACCTGGAATGTCTCCAGGGATGGGGCCTCCCCCCCCTCTCTGGGCAACCTGTTCCAGTGATCAACCACCCTCAGATTAAAGAACTTTTTCCTAATGTCCAACCTAAATCTGCCCTTTTTTAGCTTAAAACCTTCACCCCTCGTTGTGCACTACAAACCCTTTTGAACAGAAGATCAAAGACCCTACACCACCAGGCAAGCAACATTCACACCTCCACTGCTAACCCCATGCCCAGACTGTCAAAGGGCTTCAAGACCCAAAGTTCTGCCTCCAACACATGCTACAAAGCAAATTATCCCAGGAAATTCAGCCCCTCCCTGTTCACTCCTTGGTGCACGCTCAGCTTGAGGCCACCACATGTTTTCAGTGGAGAGGGACAAAAGGAAAGAGCCAAGGGCAGCCTGAACTCACAGGTTGAAGCTGAACCTTCAGAAGTGTTCTCCCTCACTTTCACCCACCAGTTCAGCTCTCAACAACAGGCTCCTCTTGCCATCAATCACACTTAACAGAGCTGCTGAAGTCTGAGGCACAGAGCTCTGGAGAACTTATTCATAGAATGTTTGAGGCTGGAAGGGATCTCCAGAGCTCATCTGGTCCAACCTCCCTACCCCAGCAGGGACATCTCTACCTAGGGCAGGCTGCTCAGAGCCCCAGCAAGCCTCACCTTGAAGGACTCCAGGGATGAGGCCTCCACCACCTCTTTTGGGCAACTTCTTGGGAGCCATAACATGAAATGACTATGGGAGAATTGGTGCAGATGGAGATAAATCCCCCAGCAGCCCAGAGGAAGGGCTCCTATGGCAGCCCACCATGGATGGACCTCATCAGTGCAATGATTGCTGTGGTCTTTGCAGGGGCAGCTACAGCCAAAGCTTCAGGGAGTTGGAGAAGAAAGACCTGGAGAAATAATGAAAGTATTTGAGGATGGTTCCCAAAGTTTTACTTGTGATGGAGGAGAAATGGGAGAAGTAGAAAAGGAGTTTGTAAAAGATTTAAAAGGGAGCCAGACCTGTGAATACAGATTTTTTTACAAGGCACTTTAATAAAGGCCAGGAGGCCTTGAGATGTAGCAGTAAAAAAACCTCACACAAGCCTCCAAGCAGTTTCTTGGGGAGATGATGATGGTGCCAGGAAAAATAATGTGTGTGTGCCAAGGGCTAAAAACCCCAGGAAGACAAATAAAGCCTCAGAGAAAGATTGTTTATGAGCTGAGAAGGAGCAGAGCTTTGCTTCATCCATGGCCAGCTCTGAATTCAGACACTGGGCTCTTGCCTCTGCCCCAAAGAGGAAACCCAGGGCAGAGTTTGGGGCATCCCAGACACCTCCCACACCACAACCTGCTCCATCAGCCAGGCACCTACCTCCAACATGAGCATGGGACCTCATCCTCCAGCAGTCCCCTTCCAACCCTGACAATTCCATGATCAGCCAAGGAGAACCCACCCAGCCCAAGGCTTTTAAACACTTTGGGGTGTGACCAAAATGGGCTGGGCTCATTGGAAACACATGGGGTTGATCAGTGCTGGTCCCAGGTGGCCCATACTCCCACTCAGCCAGGCTCTGGTGGCTCCCATCTCTTTCATAGAATCATAGAATTGTCAGGGTTGGAAGGGACCTTAAAGATCATCCTGTTCCAACCCCCTGCCATGGGCAGGGACACCTCCCACTAGAGCAGGTTCCTTCAGGGAAGGAGGGTGGTGGCCACCCTGGCTTCATCTCTGGGCTCCTTCTGGCTCTGCCTTTAATGAGTATGAAGCTCTAGGTGGGATTACCCCAGGCCCCATGGGGAGCACTCATTCCTGGGTAAATCCCAATATCTCTGCTGATCTCTTCCCAGACTTTTTGGACAAGCCCAGAAGTGAAGATGTCTCCTCTTTAGTACAGCCTTGAGGCTTTCCTGAGGACCATCTGCTCTTGCAAACAAGGGGATTAACCACCATTTAAAGTCTTTCCATGTGCTGACAGCTCTCTTAAAAATGAAGAGCCTCCAGACACAGACTTCCACAGCAAAGATGGATGGTTATCATAGAATCATAGAATTGTCAGGGTTGGAAGGGACCTCAAAGCTCATCCAGTTCCAACCCCCCTGCCATGGGCAGGGACACCTCCCACCACATCAGTTGCTCACAGCCCCAGCCAGCCTGGCCTTCCAAATGTCCAGGGATGGGGCTTCCAGCACCTCTCTGCCCAACCTGGGCCAGTGTCTCCCCACCCTCCTGGCCAACAACTTCTTCCTAACCTCTCATCTCAATCTCCCCACCTCTACTTTTGACCCATTCCCCCCACTCCTACCACTACCCAACAGCCTCAAAAGTCCCTCCCCAGCTTTCTTGGAGCCCCCTTCAGATCCTGGAAGGCCACCAGAAGGTCCCCTGGGAGCCTTCTCTTCTCCAGACTCAACAACCCCAACTCTCTCAGTCTGTGCTCACAGCAGAGCTGCTCCAGCCTCTGACCATCCTCGTGGCCCTTCTCTGGACACATTCCAGCACCTCCAGATCTTTCTTGTGCTGGGGGCTCCAGAACTGGACTCAGAGCTCCAGGTGGGGTCTCAGGAGGGTGGAGTAGAGGGGGAGAATCCCCTCCCTGCCCTGCTGGCCACGCTGCTCTTGATGCAGCCCAGGACACCATTGGCTCTCTGGGTTATCTGCTGTGCTGCCAGCCCCGTGGGCAGGTGGGGTGGGAGCTTCATGGGGAGCTCATCACTGGTATTTTCCTATGCTCCTTCCTTCCTATGGAAGTGCCAAATTATTAGCACCAGGCTAATGAAATCCATCCCCTTTGTCTCAACTGTCCCCTGCCCAATTGACAAATCACTTGACAGAGCAGTAAATGAAGCTGGCTGGGGATCAACTGATATCCAGCATCAATGCAGCTGGTCAGGGGCACTTCTCTTCCCTGGGGTGACCAGTGGAGATGAACGGAGCTGCTTCCACTTCTGCTCCACTAAAATCCCCCAAAAGCAGGACACAAAGGGGTCAGTGAGGCTGAGGATCCCCCCATGGGGAGAGGGTCTCGTGCTTGGTGTCAGGGTGTGGGGGAGTGATGTCTGCAGGGATATATCAGAGAATCAGAGAATGGTTTAGGCTGGAAGGGACCTCCAGAGCTCATCTGGTCCAACCTCCCTACACCAGCAGGGACATCTCTACCTAGGGCAGGCTGCTCAGAGCCCCAGCAAGCCTGACCTTGAATGATGTTGGGTAGTGGTAGGACCTGGGGGGAATGACTCAAAACTAGAGTGGGGAGATTGAGATGAGAGGTTAGGAAGAAGTTCTTGCCCAGGAGGGTGGGGAGACACTGGCCCAGGTTGGCCAGAGAGCTGCTGGAAGCCCCATCCCTGGACATTTGGAAGGCCAGGCTGGCTGGGGCTGTGAGCAACTGATGGAGTGGGAGGTGTCCCTGCCATGGCAGGGGGTTGGAACTGGATGATCTTTGAGGTCCCTTCCAACCCTGACAATTCTATGATTCTATGGCTCCAGGGATGGGGCCAAATGAGCTGCTTTCCACCAGGAAGGTGCTTTGAGAGCAAACCCACCAGCAGAGCAGGCCTGGGATGGTGGGAGGTGGCTGCTGGGGTGATCTGGTGGGTGCTGGAGCAGCAGGATCCTCCCCCTCCCATGGGCAGGAGGGTGGAAGTTGTTACTCTCAGAAAAGCATCTGGCACAATAGAGCAACAAAGGGTTGGACAGGCTTGAAAAATGCCTGAATCCAGCTTAAATATTGCAACATGAGTCTGAAGCAGGCCCAGGATCTCTGCTGGAACGTGCATTAGGGACTTCTGCTCATTTAGCTGTGAAAGGCTTTGCCTTCGCCTGCTGTGCTCTTGGCTTCCTGGGGCTGGAGATCAGCACCAAGGCTGAAGCTCTAATAAAAATGGCAAATAAATGAAAATACAGCAGTGCAATTATATACCCTTCCTGGAGCAGTGGTGGCTTCTTCTGCATCGTGCTCCCTTCTCCTGTACCCAGCACTGGGGGAAATCCAACTGACCTAGGACCCTCTGCGGGGTCTCTTCACAGATGGGAAGAGGAAGGGACTTTTTACAAGGGGTTGTAGTGATAGGATGAGGGGTAATGGGCTCAAACTGGAAGAGGAGAGATTTAGATTGGAAATTAGGAGAAAATTCTTCACTGTGAGGGTGGTGAGACACTGGCCCAGGTTGCCCACGGGGGTTGTGGATGCTCCATCCCTGGAGGTGTTCAAGGCCAGGTTGGATGGGGCCTTGAGCAACCTGGTCTAGTGGGAGGTGTCCCTGCCATGGCAGGGGGGTGGAACTAGATGATCTTTGAGGTCCCTTCCAACCCAAACCAGGCTATGATTCTATTCTATGGTTCTAAGTAAAACTGCTAATTACAAAGCAATCTGGAACAAACCCAGTCCTCACCTTTTTCTAGAGATTGCTTTAACAGAACATGATATATCTACGTTGCTCCTCCAGTCCTTGGGGGCAGACAACAATCTTCTCATTGCCACTTCATTGCCAGTGACTCTCTGCACCAATAACAGGATAAATCTGTGAATTATTTTCATCTTGCACTTCAGTCCTCCATTTGCTCATCTCTCCAGGCTCACAGGTACATCGAAGGGAGTCTCACACCTTGTTCACCAGGTTTTTCTCCCACCTGTGCCCTGAAATGTGTTTGTGCAGCCCAATTAGAATCATAGAATCAGAGAATGTTTGAGGCTGGAAGGGACCTCCAGAGCTCATCTGGTCCAACCTCCCTGCACCAGCAGGGACATCTCTACCTAGGGCAGGCTGCTCAGAGCCCCAGCAAGCCTGACCTTGAAGGACTCCAGGGATGAGGCCTCCCCCCCCTCTCTGGGCAGCCCATTCCACTCATCTATCACCCTCACATTAAAGAACTTTTTTCTACTATCCAGCCTAAATCTCTCCTTTCCCCGCTTAAAACCATCACTCCTGGTCCTGTCATTACAACCCCTTTGAACAGCCCTTCCCCTGCCTTCCTGTAGCCCCTTCAGATACTGGAAGGAGCTGACTTGTCATTGATGATGAAACCAAATCTTGGACATTCTAGTCCCTTGGACCTTCTAATGCCTTGAGAAGGGAGCTGGTCTCCCTTTCTATGATCCTCAGGGGACAAAACTCTGTTCTCCCAGAAGGTGCCCATCTCTCTCCTGTGGATTCAGTGAAGGTTGAAGCTTCTTGAGCACAGCAAGGTGCAGAGCTCCTCTGCCTGCTGCCTGGGGACAACGTCCCATCCAGCCCTGGCTGTGTGGCTGACAAGGCTGAACGGCTGCAAGACCAAACCTGTCTTGGGTGAACGGCAAAAACTGATTTTTCACTTCTTCATGAGGCCACAAACTCTTGTGGTCCCACCTCCCTCACTCCTCAGCACCCATGTCCATCCTCCTACCACCTTTCCATGTGCTTCTCATCACTGCCTGGTTTGTGTCTCTACCTGAGGCTCAGTGGTACCAGACAGATGACATAGTAACTAATGACAGGACAAGAGGTGATGGCCTCAAGTTGCACCAGGGGAGGTTTAGATTGGACATTAGGAAGAAGTTCTTCACTGACAGAGTGGTCAGGGACTGGCCCAGGCTGCCCAGGGAGGTGCTGGAGTCACCATCCCGTGACGGGTTCAACAAACGAGTAGATGTGGAGCTTGGGGACATGGTCTGGGGGTCAGGGAGATGCTGGACAAAGGTTGGACTTGATGATCCTGAAGGTCTTTTCCAACCTAAAGGATTCTATGACATCTAAGCCATCAGGGTGCATTTTGGTTACACAATCTCTGCAACTTCCCCAAAGCCATTCCTGAATGGACAAACAGCTCATCCATGCCATGCAAAGAACCCTTTCCTGACCTTAATACCAGCTCTGTTGGCTTTTCCTCACCAGACTTGGCATTGTGAGAGCTTCTGAAGATTCTTCACCTGCTGACTTGGTGCTTTCTGCTGCCATCCTGCAACTCTTTCAGTCCTGCCACTCCCTTCCCTTGCTCCTTCAGCTCTGCTCTTCCCCCCTTGCTGGCTCACCAGGGCTGGAGGCCACCAACAATTACATTGTTCTGCCAGAACAATTGCTGCTCCAACTAAAATATCTGGGAAAAAGACTCTGGTTGAATCCCAATGAGGATGAATTTGTTTGTTTGTCCCTCACTGAAAGGAATTAATTATTTTAGGCAGAACTTTTCCATTTCCATCTGGGAGTCAGGAGGTGCAAGGTCCTGCAGGAGCTCTGGGATCAAGCACAGTCACAGAACCACAGAATCCCAGCATGGTGGGGTTGGAAGGGACCTCTGGAGATCATTTGGTCCAGCAGCTCCCCCAGAGCAGGGGGCCCACGATCATGTCCAGGCCCCTTTGGAATCTCTCCAGACAAGGAGACTCCACAACCTCTCTGGGCAGCCTGGGCCAGGCTCCAACACCCTCACCCCAAACAACTTTCTCCTCCTGCTCACATGGAACCTCCTGGGTTCCAGTTGGTGCCCGGTGCCCTTTTTCCTGTCCCTGGGCACCACTGACAAGAGTCTGGCCATGATGAACCCCACCTAGAGCGTGCAGAGATGGGCAATGGAGGGAAAGTAGAAAGAAAAGTGTCTGTGCACGTGGTAGAGGAGAAACGGGTCTCCAGAGCATCTCCAAATCCCAGCCTGGCCATGGCTGTGCAGCCTCTCAGCACCATCCTTCCCTCCCCTGCTCTGAGGATGTTCATGGCCTCCCTGCTACCTCTTTATCTCCAGCAGCAGAGCCAGGGGAGGGCACAATCCTGCCCTGCTCCACCAGGCTGAGGTTTCCACCATCCTCTCCTCCAGGGCAATGGCCCATGACAACGAGGTTACAACACTCCTGAGCAAGAGGAGGAGAGCAGCTGGTTGCTGGGACTGACAATCCTCTGCTGATGTCCCCATCACTTCCACCCCAACCTTCGTGGCAGAGATGGAGGGTTAATGTTGATGTGCTCAACCCCCTCCTCCTCCTCTTCTCCCTGCTATTTTCACCTTGCTGCCGTGGCAAGGAGCTTGTTAGCTCGAAAGGGACTTGGCTGAGGAAGTGTGAAGGGCAGGAGAGACTCTGTGAAATGTTTTTCCAACCCATGATAATAAATGTAGAGAAATAAATGCTCAAAACTCCATCCCCCCAGTCTCCCCAGCTTGCACATTGGACCACTCCTGCATTCGAAGGCTGAGCTGCTCCATGGCTGGCTCAGCACGGGTGTGTGAATGGCTGTTTTCTCCCTTTAATCCACTACAAATAATTACAGGAGCTAATGATGATCTTGCCCCATCCCTGGAGGTGTTCAAGGCCAGGCTGGATGGGGCCTTGAGCAACCTGGTCTAGTGGGAGGTGTCCCTGCCATGGCAGGGGGGTTGGGACTAGTTGAGCTTTGAGGTCCCTTCCAACCCAACCCATTCAATGATTCTGTGATTCCATGATTCTATAATTCTATGATTCTATTCTATGATTACCTCTAGATTGAAGCCTCCTGACTCCTGGCACTCTCCATGGGGTTCTTCAAACCCTTCTCTCACACGTCAAGACCACGGTCTCCTCCCAGCCCCAGCTTCACACTGTCCCCTGCTCTTCCCTGGAGCAGGACAGGCCAGCTTCACAGAACCACAGAACGTCAGGGGTTGGAAGGGACCTCCAAAGATCATCCAGTCCAACCCCCCCACCAGAGCAGGATCACCCAGAGCAGGTCCCACAGGAACACGGCCAGGGGGGGTTTGAATGTCTCCAGAGAAGGAGACTCCACAACCTCCCTGGGCAGCCTGGGCCAGGCTCTGGCACCCTCACCAGGAAGAAGTTTCTTCTCCTCTTGATGTGGAACCTCCTCTGGTCCAGCTTGTACCCAATGCCCCTTGTCCTATCCCTGGCTGTCCCTGAGCAGAGCCTGGCTCCCTCCTCCTGACACTCTCCCTTTACCTATGTATAGACATTAATAAGCTGGTCCTCCCCTTCTCCTGCTCTGCCTGTCCCAGCCAGCCCCAGAACATCCTCACCTTGTTACCCAACAAGCATTTCAGAGGCAGCACCAGCAGCAGGAAACCAGGGGGCAGAAGCATCACCCCCAACATGCAGTTTAATTGTTTTCTGTTGTCTTCCAGAAGAACTCATCACTGTTCTGCTGTACCCTCTTGTACCAGCCCTCTGTGCTAAAGGTCACTTCATTTTTTTTCCTGCTGCTTTCTCATCAGCATCTTCACATCTTCATGTGAGGCACGAATCCCCCAGAAGAGCTGACTCAGGTCACAGATAAGTTTCATTATTATGCATCTTATCAAATAGATTTTATTGTGGCTGGAAACTCAAACAGTCACTGGGGAGTTCTCCTGCAATTAAGTGGGTTTGGTGAGAAATGTCTCAGCTTTGCTGCATAAACTGTCTCCTGAGGTCAAACTTCTCCAGCTGGATCTGTACAAAGCTGGCAGCACTTAGAGGAGCCCTTTGGAGGCCTCCAGAGAGTTGGCAATTCATCTTCATTTATGTAACACCTTCCAAGCCCTAATGGTCCTAAAATATTTTGTAAACTCCTTTCCTCAGCTGGTGGCCTGTGCTGCTGGATCCCTCCTTCTCCAGGCCAACACCAAGCTCAGCAACAGCCCCTCAGCACAACTTCAGCTTTTAGTCTTCATCTGGTTGCTCTTCTCCATCTCCAATCAGCCAAGGGGGAACACAGCACTGAGAGAGAGCTCAGCAAGTGACCCCAACAAGAAGGTCCCCTGATGGCCCCACCAGGAGCTCTCTTCTGCAGGAACTCTTCAACTGATCAGCTCCTTGTTGCTGCTTCTCTTTTCTGTTTCTTCTCTCCAACTAGTTTAGTTCCTGCTTCTCCTCACACTGGTGGGTTCCTGGTTGATCTCTCTCCAGCCTCACCCACCACCCCAACCATGATCCCCTGGGGGCAGTTGGTTCCTCACACAGGTGGGGCAGGTTCTGCCTCTGGGGCCTTGGGGAACAAAACCTGTTGCTGGTTGTGGTTCATCCATAGGTCAACTCCAACTCAGGGCCCACAGCCCAGGCCCCAGCACTTCATGGCCCAACACAGGATGAGTTGGTGGCCCACTGAGCTACTCTTAAGGGCATCCAGGGGATGCTCCTCCAGGCACAGAAGCATCTCTGATGGTGCCTCTGCTTTCCTTCTGCCACCACTGTCGTTCTCTCTGTGGATGGTGTTTCCTCACTGGGAATATCTGAGTTGTGAGGTGTTGACTCCAGCTGTGGCCAAATGTGCTGCTCTGGCTGATGCTACTGGAGATATCACAGCATCACAGAACATCAGGGGTTGGAAGGGACCTCCAAAGCTCATCCAGTCCAAGCCCCTGCTGGAGCAGGATCACCCAGAGCAGGTCACACAGGAACACGGCCAGGGGGGTTTGAATGTCTCCAGAGGAGGAGACTCCACAACCTCCCTGGGCAGCCTGGGCCAGGCTCTGGCACCCTCACCACGAAGAAGTTTCTTCTCCTATTGATGTGGAACCTCCTCTGGTCCAGCTTGTCCCCATTGCCCCTTGTCCTATCACTGGCTGTCCCTGAGCAGAGCCTGGCTCCATCCTCCTGACACTCTCCCTTTACCTATTTATCACCATGCCTGAGGTCACCCCTCAGTCTCCTCTTCTCCAAGCTAAAGAGCCTCAGCTCCCTCAGCCTTTCCTCACCAGGGAGATGTTCCACTCCCTTCATCACCTGACCCCCTGATCAAATGGTAGATCTCAAAGCTGTTAGATAATTTAATAAAATGTCCTTCTTATATTCCTGGAGCCAGAAATGTCCATCCCTGAAGGACCTGCATGGAACTGCAAGAAGACAGAGCTGTGATCCCCTCTGTGATCCCACCTCTGCTGTGACTGAGCCATGATGTCTGGGTGCATAAAACCCACCTCCAGCTGCCCAGATATCTCTCTTTTTTTTTTTATTAACTTCATCCAGATTTCCAGCAAAGCTGCAGTAATCATGATGGATATCAGGGAAATTCAGTAAAGAAACACTTCATAAATCAAGATGATTTTAAACCATTAGCATTCCAGGCTTATAGAACCCTGATTTTACACCACGCTACATTTCCTGGTTGGTTGGTTGTTTGCAAACCCTCTGAAGACAACAGCTTCACACCCAATAAATTAATTTCTGTTCCAAAGCCCCAGAAAGTGAATCAATTTTACCCGGATTACATTCAACTCCAAAATAGAGCAGCAAAAAGCATCCAGAGAAGGGCCAAGAGGATGGTCAGAGGCTGGAGCAGCTCTGCTGTGAGCACAGACTGAGAGAGTTGGGGTTGTTCAGGCTGGAGAAGAGAAGGCTCCCAGGGGACCTTCTGGTGGCCTTCCAGGATCTGAAGGGGGCTCCAAGAAAGCTGGGGAGGGACTTTTGAGGTTGTTGGGTAGTGGTAGGAGGGGGGGGAATGGGTCAAAAGTAGAGGTGGGGAGATTGAGATGAGACGTTAGGAAGAAGTTGTTGGCCAGGGGGGGGGGGAGACACTGGCCCAGGTTGGCCAGAGAGGTGCTGGAAGCCCCATCCCTGGACATTTGGAAGTCCAGGCTGGCTGGGCCTGTGAGCAACTGATGGAGTGGGAGGTGTCCCTGCCCATGGCAGGGGGGTTGGAACTGGATGGTCTTTAAGGTCCCTTCCAACCCTGACAATTCTAGGATAAAACTGAACTGCTGCAGGGGTGGGGGGCACAGAGCTCCCCAAAGCCCCTCACCACAAAACCTTTTCTCCTCCCAAAGCTGCAGGTATCTCAGGACCTGCTTTACATCCATTTCTTCTGCCAGCAGCAGCTCTCAGCTCTTTAGAGGCTTAAACACCCTGTTTGTGCAGAGATTTTCTCTCTCTGGTGGAGCTCTGGTTGCTGGTGCATGGGGAGAATGTTTCTGCCAGGTCTGGGTTGGGCTAAAATAGAACTAGTTCTGCTCAGTGGTTTTATTTTTCAGCTCAGCCTCTTCTCACTGCACTCTCTGAACTGAAGCTCAGATTTTTGCAGTTTCTGCTTCTAGCAGTGATAATGCTCCATGTTTAGAGTTACTCCCAAGGGTTGGGGTGTGCAGAAAGGCTCTTGCTTCTACTTGCTCACTGCTCACTGTGAGGGTGGTGAGACCCTGGCCCAGGTTGCCCAGGGGGGTTGTGGATGCTCCATCCCTGGAGGTGTTCAAGGCCAGGCTGGATGGGGTTGTGAGCAACGTGGTCTAGCAGGAGGTGTCCCTGCCATAGAGGGAATTGGAACTAGATGAAAGATCATCTAGTTCCAAGTAGGTCCTGTGGATGGGACCAATGAGGTCCCTTCCAACCCAAACTATCCTATGATTCTATGATGTCCCTGCTGACGACTAGATGATCTTTGAAGATCCCTTCCAACCTTCATTCTATGATTCTATGATCCCCTTTTGAAAATCTCATGGTTTTCAAGTACATGCCCTGATCTGAGGGTCTGAGCTCCCCAGCTCTGTGTGGCCAGGGACCAGTGGACTCAGGGACCATGAGAGTGGAGCAACCCCAAGAGAGACAGAATGGAGCTGGTCCATATGAGGGTGATAGATGAGTGGAATGGGCTGCCCAGAGAGGGGGTGGAGGCCCCATCCCTGGAGTCTTTCAAGCTCAGGCTTGCTGGGGCTCTGAGCAGCCTGCCCTAGGTAGAGATGTCCCTGCTGGTGTAGGGAGGTTGGACCAGATGAGCTCTGGAGGTCCCTTCCAGCCTCAAACATTCTCTGATTCTAAAAATCAAGATATATGAACGTCTACTGCCTCTGCTTCATCCCCTAATTTAGCAATTCTATCAAAAATGTAATTAAGTTTGTCGAGCATGATTTGTTCTTAATAAAGCAGAGCTGCTGGTGGCTCTGCCAGCCCCGCCGTGTTTACAGCCATTAATATTTGCCCAGCAAATTTGCTGGGATTTGAAATGAGACTCATATGAGCTTGTATATATCCTCTAATTAATAAACAATGTTAATACACCAGGAGAAGCAAAGGAGCAGTGCCCAGACTCGCACTGAGCTCATGAGTTCTGCCACCCCCCCCTCCTGCTGGAGAAGGGCTCAGCTCCCCAGGGCTGTGAGGATGGTGGCAGAGGGGCTCTAGTGTGGTCCTCAAGCCAAGAAGGGATGAAAAGTCAGAGGACACCTGAGTTGTTGTGCCTCAGATCAAAAANAAGAAACTTGTTCCTGGTGAGGGTGCCAGAGCCTGGCCCAGGCTGCCCAGGGAGGTTGTGGAGTCTCCTTCTCTGGAGACATTCAAACCCCCCCTGGCCGTGTTCCTGTGTGACCTGCTCTGGGTGATCCTGCTCCAGCAGGGGGTTGGACTGGATGATCTTTGGAGGTCCCTTCCAACCCCTGATGTTCTGTGATTCTGTGATCCCAGAGTCCTCGGTCTTCTCCTGCCCCCCCATAACACAACATTGGGGTCCCTCCATCTGCTGCCATGGAAAGAGAATTCTCCTTGAGCATCTCTGGAGCTGCAGCAGCAGGTCACTGGCTCCTTTGGAGATGTATTTCTAGAGAAATCAAACACTTCGACAGCTGACAGGCTCTTGTCTATACAAATCATTAGCTCAATAATACATTAAAATAAATGTCAGCCTCAGGTCACTGCGTGCTGGGAGGGGAGGTGACACAAGCCATTTACCCCCAGCACCTCTGCATGATTCTTAGCACACCCTTTAACTGTCTCCAAAGACGAGTTTAAAAGACAGGCAGGGCTGGCTGAAAATTTAAATAAAGTGATTTTTCAGGGATGGGAAGTTGGCATTTCAGCAGGATGGAAACGTGTACAGAAAAGAGCCAAAATTTAAAAAAAAAAAAAATCCTATAAAAAATTACAGGGGAAGGTCTTGGCTTCTCAGGAGTTGTTTTATTTTGTTGTTAAAAATCCACATTTTCTGAAGACACCCTCCACACCCAGCCTGGGATGGGGAGCCCGAGCCCAGAGGCAGGGGGTGACTCTGCTTTATAGCACAAAGTAGATGTTTACAATTTATAATCGTGTTCCAATTATGGGCTGGGAAAGCGCCGGGAATTGAGCCTGTCTCTGTTATTTATGGGCAGCGTAGCCCTAACCCAATAGATCCCTCTCCTGAAGAAAAGGAGCATTTTTCACGGGAGCAGGGCCAGCAATACTTCATGCTAATAGAGTCTCTTATCAGCAGGGACTGAGCCTGCCCAGGCAGCTCCAGGAGGGGAATGACCTAAAGAAAGGGCTCCAGAGGTGTCCATCAAAGAGCAACAGGCTGCTGGAGCTGGGGATGTGCTCCTGGGACATGTCTGAGAAAGTCAGAGATGGGGGGGGCTGGGATAGGGTTAATTTTCTTCACAGTAGCTGGTGTGGGGCTGTGGTTTGGGGTTGTGCTGGTAACTCAGGGGTGTTCTGGTTATTGCTGCTCAGGGGTTACAGAGTCAAGGCTTTCTTTGCTCCTCACCCCTCCACTGAGTAGAGCAGGGGTGCACGAGAAGTTCATAGAGAAGCCAACAGAGCTGGTATTAAGGTCAGGAAAGGGTTCTTTGCATGGCATGGATGAGCTGTTTGTCCATTCAGGAATGGCTTTAGGGAAGTTGCAGAGATTGTGTAACCAGAATGCACCCTGATGGCTTAGATGTCATAGAAGCATGTAGGTTGGAAAAGACCTCCAGGATCATCAAGTCCAACCTTTGTCCAGCATCTCCCTGACCCCCAGACCATGTCTCAAAACTCCACATCTCCTTGATTGTTGAGCCCCTCCAGGGATGGTGACTCCAGCACCTCCCTGGGCAGCCTGGGCCAGTCCCTGACCACTCTGTCAGTGAAGAACTTCTTCCTAATGTCCAATCTAATCCTTCCTTGGGACAACTTGAGGCCATGTCCTCTTGTCCTGTCATTAGATACTTGGGAGAAGAGCCCAACCCCAGCCTCACCACAACCTCCTTTGAGGCAGCTGTAGAGAGCACTGAGGTCTCCTCTCAGCCTCCTCTTCTCTGATCTCCTCAAATATCTGCCCCACTCTCCCCCAAGGTGTCTGCTGGGCTGGGAGAAGAGCAGAAGGAGCTGGGCAGTCATCTTCATCTTCATCTCCACCTTGATGACCTTGATTCCACATGACAAGCTGCATACTTAATTAATTAAAGAAAAAAACCCCCCGTTCCTCCTAAAAGGCCATTACTTTAGCTTTGACAGGTAATTACACGAGAAGAAATGATAAATCTTCCTGAACACTGTTTGTCTTTAGCAGAGGCATTAATTATGGATGTTTTAAAGCTGAGGCTGGAGGAGCTGAAGACACGTCAAGGGATGAAGAAGTGCTCGAGAGACCACCTTGAGTGGGACCTTCCTGATGGGCAGCCCCATCCCTGCAGCTCTTCACACCCCGTGGGGAGGATTGTGCTCTTCTGAAGCTCCACAACAGGAGGGAGAGATTGAAGCAGCTAAATAAAATTCACTGGAGAAACTCATATACAGCATGACACACTTGGCCTCTGGAACTCATTGCCATCATCTATCATCCAGCAGCGTTTAGGGATCACCTTTTTATGCAGAGAATAAGAAAACCCAGAGTTACAGCAATTAAAAAAAAGGAGAATCGGGATATTCTGTGAGCAGAGGAAATAGGAGAGGCTGATTTCTCAGGCACTAGTGTGCTCGGGCCCTTAAATGGGCATCCCATGGTGATCTCATCTCCTCCCCATGTTCTCCAGAGGAAGAGGAGACCAAAACCTTGTTGGCTGCTGAACCACCTCCTTCTAAACATACCACCTAATGGCCAAATGCCACCCACCTTCCTCTTGGCCAAGGCATTAATTTGGGTTGTTCTCCTTCTCCATTCAACCAAGGGTCTCCACAAAAGCTGTAGGGTCTCCACCAGCCCTCAGTCCAGGCTGTGGACACAGATGAGATCCTACTGTCCTTGTGCCCCCGTGTCCCAAAGGTTGACAAAGTGCTGTCATGCCAGCAAAGATGGTGCCTTTTTAAGCTGCCCTGGCTGAGTTATTATTTGCTTATCACATCACGGGCTGCAGCTCTAGAAGGCGATTCATTGTGGTAGGTGATAAACTCAAGTCATCGAAGCACCAGAGTCAGCCAGAAAAGGGTTTTCACTCATGGCAGCTCCAACAAGCCCAGGTTGGTTTTGCTTCTGGGCACGAGCCAAACCAGCTGCTAACATGTAGGTAACGTGGAGAGGTTCAATTATCACAGAATCATAGAATTGTCAGGGTTGGAGGGACCTTAAAGATCATCCAGTTCCAACCCCCCTGCCATGGGCAGGGACACCTCCCACTAGAGCAGTTGCTCACAGCCCCAGCCAGCCTGGCCTTCCAAATGTCCAGGGATGGGGCTTCTGGGGCATGAAAGTCACTTAGAGCCCCCAGCCCAGGAGCTGTTGGAGGTGGTGCAGGGCATTGGCTCCTGGGATGAGGCTAGAAGAAGAGGCAAAGGGTCTTGGTTCCACCAGAAGCACAGATGGCTCAGAAACCATCCTCACCTACCACTGCCCCTGCCTGGCAAAATAGTAAATCAGGAGAGAACAAATTCCCTCCCCTTGGTGTTCATTGCAGCTTTGGAATCATCACGCTGCAGAAAACAGGCTGAGAATCACAGAATCATTTCTGTTGGNCCCCGTGGGGAGGATTGTGCTCTTCTGAAGCTCCACAACAGGAGGGAGAGATTGAAGCAGCTAAATAAAATTCACTGGAGAAACTCATATACAGCATGACACACTTGGCCTCTGGAACTCATTGCCATCATCTATCATCCAGCAGCGTTTAGGGATCACCTTTTTATGCAGAGAATAAGAAAACCCAGAGTTACAGCAATTAAAAAAAAGGAGAATCGGGATATTCTGTGAGCAGAGGAAATAGGAGAGGCTGATTTCTCAGGCACTAGTGTGCTCGGGCCCTTAAATGGGCATCCCATGGTGATCTCATCTCCTCCCCATGTTCTCCAGAGGAAGAGGAGACCAAAACCTTGTTGGCTGCTGAACCACCTCCTTCTAAACATACCACCTAATGGCCAAATGCCACCCACCTTCCTCTTGGCCAAGGCATTAATTTGGGTTGTTCTCCTTCTCCATTCAACCAAGGGTCTCCACAAAAGCTGTAGGGTCTCCACCAGCCCTCAGTCCAGGCTGTGGACACAGATGAGATCCTACTGTCCTTGTGCCCCCGTGTCCCAAAGGTTGACAAAGTGCTGTCATGCCAGCAAAGATGGTGCCTTTTTAAGCTGCCCTGGCTGAGTTATTATTTGCTTATCACATCACGGGCTGCAGCTCTAGAAGGCGATTCATTGTGGTAGGTGATAAACTCAAGTCATCGAAGCACCAGAGTCAGCCAGAAAAGGGTTTTCACTCATGGCAGCTCCAACAAGCCCAGGTTGGTTTTGCTTCTGGGCACGAGCCAAACCAGCTGCTAACATGTAGGTAACGTGGAGAGGTTCAATTATCACAGAATCATAGAATTGTCAGGGTTGGAGGGACCTTAAAGATCATCCAGTTCCAACCCCCCTGCCATGGGCAGGGACACCTCCCACTAGAGCAGTTGCTCACAGCCCCAGCCAGCCTGGCCTTCCAAATGTCCAGGGATGGGGCTTCTGGGGCATGAAAGTCACTTAGAGCCCCCAGCCCAGGAGCTGTTGGAGGTGGTGCAGGGCATTGGCTCCTGGGATGAGGCTAGAAGAAGAGGCAAAGGGTCTTGGTTCCACCAGAAGCACAGATGGCTCAGAAACCATCCTCACCTACCACTGCCCCTGCCTGGCAAAATAGTAAATCAGGAGAGAACAAATTCCCTCCCCTTGGTGTTCATTGCAGCTTTGGAATCATCACGCTGCAGAAAACAGGCTGAGAATCACAGAATCATTTCTGTTGGAAGAGACCTTTCAGATCATAGAGTCCACCCATTAATCCCTGCCAGGGCACCACTAACCCCTGGCCCTCAGCACCACATCTCCACACCTTGCAAACCCCTCCAGGGATGGGGACTCCACCACTGCCCTGCCCAGCCTGGCACAGCCCAAAACAGCCCCAAACACCAACAAATTGTTCCTCAGCTCCAAACAAAACCTCCCCTGGGGCAACTTGAGGCTGTTTCCTCTTGTCCTGTTGCTTCTTCCTTGACAGAAGAGCCCGACCCCACCTGGCTCCAACCTCCTTGCAGGGAGTTGTGCAGAGCCAGAAGGTCTCCCCTGAGCCTCCTTTGCTCCAGCCTCAACCCCCCCAGCTCCCTCAGCTGCTCCTCAGCTCACTCCTGCTCTAGACCCTTCCCCACCTTCGTTGCCCTTCTCTGGACACGCTCCAGCCCCTCAAGGTCCTTTTCGGAGTGAGGGGCCCAAAAACTGACCCCAGGGTTCAAGGTTGGGCCTCCCCAGTGCCCAGTCCAGGGGGACAATCCCTGCCCTGCTCCTGCTGCCCACACTGGTGCTGACACAAGCCAGGATGCTGGTGGCTTCTTGGTCACCTGGGCACACTCGGGCTCATCTCCAGCCCCTGTCAACCAACCCCCCCAGGTCCTTTTCCGCTGGCCACTTTCCAGCTGCTCTGCCCCAGCCTGGCGCCTTCAGGGGGTTGTTGTGACCCAAGGGCAGGACCTCTCCACATATCAAGGAACATCCCTCTGCCAGGACTCCCTGGGAGGAAAGTCCACGCTGTGCTCCCACTCCAGAAGCAGAGCCCAGTGAGGAGATGCAGCAGGACGAAGCAGCAGCTGGTGGGATGCTGGGGACAGCCCCTCAGAGGAGTCCAGCCAAGCAGTTGCCAAGGAGATGATGCTCTCCCATCCTGCTCTCACTCCCAACCTTTCATCTCCCAACCATTCCCTCCTGCCTGGCTGCAGGAATGAGCAAAGGCCTTTCCTCCATCCCTGTCATCAGCAGGGTAATTAGCACCCACCAGAGTCAGAACGATCATTAAGAGGGTGATTTGCAGAGACCAGCACTAAGTCAATTGGGGTTGATGTGATATTAAACCAGAGCCCATCTGAGCTGGCAGCTGGGTCGGACCCTTTGATGGTGGCCACCTCCTGCTTTCTCCAATCTGCCCCTCAAGTGGGGATCAAACAGCAGTGCTGAGCTGGTGTCCAGCTACCCAGGCTGGCAGCCATGCCAGGGATTAGTTAGTGCTGGAATAAAACACGTGGCAGGGACCTGAGTGCTCAGGGGAGTGTTGGCAGAGGGAGAAAGGACCCAGCAGGTCCCATTTCCATCGACTCCCTGTGAGGGGCTTGGCCAGGGGGATCTGGTGGACCCAGCACAGGCTGGAGCCCATGACATGCTGCCAGAGCACGTCTGCCCCAGCTTTTGCTCCAGCAAATGGGGAGAATTTATCCCATTCTGGAAAAAGCTGGATGCAGCTGAAAGAGAAGTTGGCTTCAACTGCAGGCTGAGCACACACCTGGGGTCAGACCCAGGACAATCTGGGTTTATAAATACATTAAGGGAGAGTGTCAGGAGGATGGAGCCAGGCTCTGCTCAGGGACAGCCAGTGATAGGACAAGGGGCAATGGGTGCAAGCTGGACCAGAGGAGGTTCCACATCAATAGGAGAAGAAACTTGTTCCTGGTGAGGGTGCCAGAGCCTGGCCCCGGCTGCCCAGGGAGGTTGTGGAGTCTCCTTCTCTGGAGACATGCAAACCCCCCCGGGCCGTGTTCCTGTGTGACCTGCTCTGGGTGATCCTGCTCTGGGGGGGGGGTTGGACTAGATGATCTTTCAAGGTCCCTCCCAATCCCTGACATTCTGTAATCCAGGCTGAAGGAAGGTGCAATCACCGTTCTCAACCCCCTTTGAGACCCTTCCCTGAGCTGTGGTCTCAGCCCCTCCACACACCCTGTGTCCCATTACCACAGAGGGTTTTTCCCCTGGTTACAAGCGCCGGATTCTCATGTTCACTGGAAAGCTGAGCTCCCCACCAGCCCAGAGGTGCTGCTGCCCTCCAGCCCCCTTGCCCCTCAGCAGTGCAGGTTTCCACCCTTTTCTTCCCAGGCTTCCCTCACCAAAGGGCAGACCCATCATTAGGACATCCCAGAAAGGTTGGGCTGGAGCCAGGCCCCCACATCACACAAATCCTGTCAAGAAATAACCCACAAGGCACCAAAGGCCCCATGGCCCAGCTCCCAGGCACCAGCATCTCTTTTGCATTTGAGTTATCAAAAGGAAAATCCAAAATTCCCTGCAAACCACCGTGAAGGTTTTGCACACACCCAGGGTGAGCCCATCTTGGGTTCCTGAAGATGTCCCCCCCGGGGATGTCCCACCCTTGCAGATATTATCCCACTGATGGATGTGCTGCCAAGAAGAGCAACCCCGGAGCCATAATCACACTGGAGCCACTTTATTGTTCTTTGAGCAGCCTCAGACAGAAGCAAAGGATAAATCCCAATTATTCAACCCCTTAATCACTTCTTGTCACCAAGCACAGAGAGAAGGGATGAGGTTGTGAGCACCAGCAGTGGTGGAGCCAGGCAAGAAACCCTTGGGCTGAGCAAGGGTGAAGGGGGCTACAAGAAAGCTGGGGAGAGACTTTTGAGGCTGTTGGGTAGTGGTAGGAGTGGGAGGAATGGGTCAAAAGTAGAGGTGGGGAGATTGAGATGAGAGGTTAGGAAGAAGATGTTGCCCAGGAGGGTGGGGAGAGACTGGCCCAGGTTGGCCAGAGAGGTGCTGGAAGCCCCATCCCTGGCCATTTGGAAGGCCAGGCTGGCTGGGGCTGTGAGCAACTGATGGAGTGGGAGGTGTCCCTGCCCATGGCAGGGGGGGTGGAACTGGATGAGCTTTGAGGTCCCTTCCAACCCCGACAATTCTATGATTCTATAATTCTAACAAGTCTGCTGTTCTTCTGCCCCTCTCTGCTCTTTTTATCGAGGCCCTTCCCCCCCAGGCCTGTCTCAGGTACTCCTGTTACCATAGAGATGTGTCTCAGCATCTCCCAGCCTTCAGCACACTGGTCCCCATAACATCCCTGTCCAGGAGAGGAGCACTATTGTACCCATGGTACTTGCAGTGGAAGGGTGAAAAGCTCAAGTGAGGTGGGGACCAAAAAGCCCCCCGAAAGCCTCAAAATCTTGATGTGATCACCCAGGTGATGGACAAATGTCCAGGGTGGAGGTGGTGGTCACTGGTTGCTCATAGAATCACAGAATTGTCAGGGTTGGAAAGGACCTTAAAGCTCATCCAGTTCCAACCCCCCTGCCATGGGCAGGGACACCTCCCACTACATCAGCTGCTCACAGCCCCAGCCAGCCTGGCCTTCCAAATGTCCAGGGATGGGGCTTCCAGCACCTCTCTGCCCAACCAGGGTGTCTCCCCACCCTCCTGGGCAACAACTTCTTCCTAACCTCTCATCTCAATCTCCCCACCTCTACTTTGGACCCATTCCCCCCACTCCTCCCACTACCCAACAGCCTCAAAAGTCTCTCCCCAGCTTTCTTGGAGCCCCTTCAGATCCTGGAAGGCCACCAGAGGATCCCCTGGGAGCCTTCTCTTCTCCAGACTGGTTATTCTAACCCTTGCCAGCCAGGAGCAGGCACTGTGCCATCGCCCAGGCTGAGAAGATGGGAGAGGAAGATCAGCTCTTCTGGGAACCTCCTCCCTGCTCAGGAGGGACAGATGGACACAGGACCACCTGCAGCACCCACTGGGTGAGAAACCAGGAGGAAAGCCAACAAGTTGGCCAACACTTAAAGAGATGATGTCCCCAAACTCATCTACTGCAGAGCATGTTAAACTAGCCTGGGCACCATGTCCAGGCAGGAAAGGAGAATAAGACAGTGGTGTGGTGAAAGAAGGGTGGCTTGAGACCCATAGGGCTGGAGAAGATAAGGTTTGTCCCCGGCATGGAGACAACTGCAGACACACCCCAGAGCTTTGAAGTCTATTCCCCACCTTCCTCCTCATTCCTCCTGCCATTACATCAGATATTGAATCACCAAGACCAACCTTCTCAGCTCCACAGTTCCCCTATAACTCATGGGGGCATGAGGCATCTCTCAAACCATCCAGTCTCCACCTCTCCCTTTAGAGGGTTGCTCCCATGGTCAATCCCTTTGCCTGCCTGAACCATGAGCCTCATTCCTCATCCAATTCCCTCCCAGCCACCACTTCCCTCTCATACCTTTATTCCACGGGATGTTCTGCTCTCCCAGAGATGCTCATACTGGAACGAAACCACCTCAAACTCTTCTTTTTGAGGAGCTGAGCAGCACAACCCCTTTTTTTTTCCCCTACCAGCCACTTTCTCCTACCCACCCACTGCTAAACAAGCCTGAGAGGATTGATCCTGCACCCCTCCCACAAGCTGATGCTTAATGAGCTGGGTTTATCCTCCTCACCTGCACCAGAACTGCTCAGACAGGTGTTTCTGGCCTTGCAAAAGGGACTTTTTCATCATCCAGTCATTGCAGGTTTGAAATCCCTTAATTAGATGCAATCCCCAGGGGTCTGAAGGAGCCCAACAGCAACTCCTACAACAATCGACACAAAAGCCTCTTCCAAGTGTCTCTTTTATGTGGCTTTGCCCGTAATCATGGCAGGGAGATAAAGTTTGCTAATTTATCTCCACTAATATAGTCAGGAGGCAATTGATGTTTTTTATGAGGGTGAATATGTCTGTGGCATGTACTAATGTTTATAGGCTGGTAAATGTGATTTATATGGAATAGTCAGTGCTGCTGTTGGGGCAGGCCCAGTGTTTCTAGGAGGACTAATATGATTTGCATTGATGAGATTAATATCAATTAAGTGCTCCCTTGGTTTGCTCTGAGCCCAGCTGGTGATAGAGCTTTGCAAGGCAGCCAGAGGGTGTTTGACACCAGCAAGAACAAACCTCAAGGGAGGGGGTTGCTCTGAGAATCAGAGAATGTTTGAGGCTGGAAGGGACCTCCAGAGCTCATCTGGTCCAACCTCCCTACACCAGCAGGGACATCTCTACCTAGGGCAGGCTGCTCAGAGCCCCAGCAAGCCTGACCTTGAAGGACTCCAGGGATGGGGCCTCCGCCCCCTCTCTGGGCAGCCCATTCCACTCATCTATCACCCTCAGGTTAAAGAACTTTTTTCTAATATCCACTCTAAATCTCTCCTTTCCCAGCTTAAAACCATCACTCCTGGTCCTGTCATTACAAACCCTTTTGAACAGACCTTCCCCTGCCTTCCTGGAGCCCCTTCAGGTCCTGGAAGGTCACTCTAAGGTCCCCCTGGAGCCTTCTCTTCTCCAGCTGAACAGCCCCAACTCTCTCAGTGTCTCCACACCAGAGATGCTCCATTCCTCTTCCATTCCTCATGCTGGTCCCATCCCTAGAAATAAGAGCTCTGCTCATGTTGGCTTCACTCAGCTCTTGCTCCCCTCCTCTGAGGTGATGCCATTCAATTTGAAGGGCACAACATGGACACATGTCATGGGGTAGGGCAGGAGCATCCTCTGGGTGTGTCTGCTCGACCCACCACCCACAGTGACCTCCTGAGCCGGGGGGAAGATGCTGAAGGGACCTTGTGGCTCCAGCAGCTCTGTCTGTGTGGTGGTGTTTCAGTGCCCTCTTGTGCCCAAGCACAGAGGGTTTATGGAGGGGCTGAGCCCAGAGAGATGTGATGAGAAGGTTTATGGAGGGGCTGAGCCCAGAGAGATGAGGTGAGAAGGTTTATGGAGGGGCTGAGCCCAGAGAGATGTGATGAGAAGGTTTATGGAGGGGCTGAGCCCAGAGAGATGAGGTGAGAAGGTCTCCTCGGGTGGTTTTGGGAACAGGGAGAAGGTTTTCCATGGGATCAACCCCCTTAGCATGATCCTGATTGGGTCTGAAACCCATCAAGAGATAAAACCACATAAAAATTAGGCTTGATGCTCTTAAATAGCAGGTGTCTTGGATGGGAAGGGAGGTCACCCATAGCCAGGAAAGCAGAGGGGACTGGGGTGAGTCGCTGGTGGGGCTCCCACCGCTGCCAGAAAGGTGTGGGATGAAGTGATGGGGCTGGAAATGATGCTGGGATGTGCCAGGAGCCCCAGCTCACCCCTGCTGTGGGGGCAGCTTCCCAGCATGGTGTACCCAGGATTGTCAGGATTAATGGGCTGCCTTAAGCTGATCCTTCTGCTGCTTCCTTCCCCCTCAAACCTCAGCTGGAAAACGGGATCTGCCCCAGCTCTGTCCCATGGCACCAAATGCCACAGGAGTTCACAGAATCACAGGACATCAGGGGTTGGAAGGGACCTCCAAAGATCATCCAGTCCAACCCCTGCTGGAGCAGGATCACCCAGAGCAGGTCACACAGGAACACGGCCAGGGGGGGTTTGAATGTCTCCAGAGAAGGAGCCTCCACAACCTCCCTGGGCAGCCTGGGCCAGGCTCTGGCACCCTCACCAGGAACAAGTTTCTTCTCCTATTGATGTGGAACCTCCTCTGTTCCAGCTTGTCCCCACTGCCCCTTGTCCTATCATTAGATACCACCAAAGTGAGTTCCCCACCCTCCAAGCCTTTGCCACCTGACCCCTGGGCGTGGAGGGGACTGAGGGGGGTTGTCCCCAGCCTCCAAGCAACACCCCCCATCACACAACCTCTAGTGGTGGATGGAGTTTGACAGGCTCTGGAGTCAGCCTGAGAGCTCAGAGCCACCAGGAGACCCCAGTGTGGAGAGATGACAAACTCAATCTCATTCCAGCCCAGAGGAGGTTGAACTGGAGTCATCTTCCCAGCATGGCTTTAACTCCTCCTGACAGGGAACCCATCCCTGTACAGGTAAATAATTCAAACCCTGAGTTTTCTGGCTGATAACTCCAGGAAATAATAGTGTGCCTTCTGTGAGGTGTCAGGCAGAGCTGTGTCCCAGCCTGCACCCAGCTGGGGATGGGATAGACTGGCTGTGCTGCTGGGTCTCTTCTTCTCCAGGCCAACACCAAACTCAGCAACAGCCCCTCAGCACAACTTCAGCTTTTAGCCTTCATCTGGTTGCTCTTCTCCATCTCCAATCAGCCAAGGGGGAACACAGCACTGAGAGAGAGCTCAGCAAGTGACCCCAACAAGAAGCTCCTCTGATGGCCCCCCCAGGAGCTCTCTTCTGCAGGAACTCTTCAAACTGATCAGCCTCTTGTTGCTTCTTCTCTCTTCTGTTGTTCCTCTCCAACTGGTTTAGTTCCTGTTTCTCTCTCAGACTGATCTGGTTCCTGGTTGATCTCTCTCCAGCCTCACCCACCACCCCAACCATGATCCCCTGGGGGCAGTTGGTTCCTCACACAGGTGGGGCAGGTTCTGCCTCTGGGGCCTTGGGGAACAAAACCTGTTGTTGGGTTGGGACTCATCCATAGGTCAACTCCACCTTGGGGTCTACAGCCCAGGCCCCAGCACTTCACTGGGGTAGGTGTGGGCTTGCAAAGACTTGTGGTTGGATGAAGATGTTGCAGCACAGCCTGGGGATGACATGGGAAGCTGATAATTTCCTTCCAAAATGAGAAACAAGTGCTCAGGTCAGGAGTGATATTCTCTGAGTGTGGCATCTGCTCGCCCCAGGACCAGCAGCCACATCACTGGGAGATGTCCACCAGCAAACAGGTCAAGCTGTGGAGCCCTGAGATGTTGAGGGGCACCATGAAGCCAGTGACCTACAGCAACTGTCACTGCCAGCAAGGGGACACCAGGGGCTGTCCATGGATTTGTGGGCTGAGGCTGGAGCTGCCCTGGAAGGAACGAGGTTAGGGATGGCCAAGAGGCAGTTGAGGGCTCCCAACCAACACATCTGCAAGACACAAGGTAGCCACAGCTGGAGGAGTTGGTGGCAGAAAGCACTGCAGGGTTGTAGATGGTGGTGGTGCAGTCTCATGCGTGGTCCTCTCATTTCTGCTGTGAAATGTCCCTACCACCCAAACTTCTGCATTAGTCATGAACCAAAGCCACCTCCATCCCACCATCTCCAGTGGAAAAAACAGAATTGTCAGGGTTGGAAGGGACCTCAAAGATCATCCAGTTCCAACCCCCCTGCCATGGACAGGGACACCTCCCACTACATCAGTTGCTCACAGCCCCAGCCCGCCTGGCCTTCCAAATGTCCAGGGATGAGGCTTCCAGCACCTCTCTGCCCCACCTGGGCCAGTGTCTCCCCACCCTCCTGGGCAACAACTTCTTCCTAACGTCTCATCTCAATCTCCCCACCTCTACTTTTGACCCATTCCCCCCACTCCTACCACTACCCAACAGCCTGAAACTTGTTGCTTTAGTGCTCTCCTGGGCTCTTGGTAGCCACTGGTGCCTGGGAAGAAGCTGGACACATGGAGAGAACCCATCCATGGCTTGTACCAACCCAACTCCTTCAACCCCCCCAAGAAATAAAACCTAACAATGGTGGAAGCTACAAAGCCCAGATTTTGGTTGGTGGTCCTCTAGTGGTTCCCCCCAGTCCTTTGGAGCACAGCTGGGTTTTGGAGAGCTCTGCAGCCACCTTGCCCCAGGGGCTCTGTACCTTCCCCTGACATGGTCAAGCTGCTCACCAAACCATACTGGTCCCCCCTGCCTTTCCCCACCCCCCTTTGCCTGTCCATCTGGGAGATTTTTTCATCTCCCAAGAGTGTGATAAACTGAAATCTCTCCCTTCCACCCCCAAAGCACAAATTGGCCACCAGCACAGATTAGCAATTAATATGTTAATTGTACCTGCCCCCAGGGACTGCGCTGGCCTCCAGACAGGGAGGTTTAATTGAAAAATAGGCAAAGGATGCTCCTGACTCTTCATCCAGGGAGGAACCTTCCCCTGGTCTGTGCAGACAGCTGGGAACAAGCAGCCTTTCCAGCCAGGCACTGACGAACGGGGTCTTGCTAATTAGGCTTCAGCCTGTGCCACATAATAGGAGAAGTCGGGGTAATCAGGTCTGCTTCGAGCTGACAAAGAGAAACTGCTTTAATCAGCACCCTCTGGGCTTTGACCCCCTTGCTAATGATCTGGCACCTGGTGGGATGCTAGAAAAGTTCAACATTTAAGAGGAACTCCAGCAAAGTAATCATTGAGGTCTCCACGCCTCTGAAAAGGTCACGAGAGGAGATTAAAAGCAGCAGCCAAGTAAGTGGAGGGAGTGATGTGGTGCCCAGTGTTCCCAGAGCTCCAGACCTTCTGCACTAAGGGAAAAAGGAAAGTGGGATTTTCCCCAAGCACCTGCTGATCCCTGGAGATGGACTGAAAGAGAGAGGGTCTGCTAAAGCTGCCACAGCTCTCAGGCAACAAAATGATTGCGAAGATCATAGAATCATAGAAGTGTTTGGGTGGGAAGGAGCTTTAAAGGTCATCGAGTCCAACCCCCTGCAGGGAGCAGGGACATCTGCAACTAGAGCAGGTTGCTCAGAGTCCCGGCCAACCTCCCCTGCAATGGTTCCAGGGATGGGGCAGCCACCACCTCTCTGGGCACCCTGGGACAGGCTCTCACCACCCTCAGCCTCAAAAATCTCTTTCTTTTCTCTAGTCTAAATCTCCCTCTCTGAGTGTAAACCCATCCCCTCTCGTCCCGTCCCAACAGGCCCTGCCCCAAACTCTGTCCCCATCTTTCTGACAGGTCCCCAGAAGGTCTCCCCGGAGCCTCCTCTTCTCCAGGCTGACCAAGCCCAACTCTCCCAGCCTGGCCTCCCAGCAGAGGCTTCCAGCCCTCCCACCATTGCTGGGGCCTCCTCTGGCCCCGCTCCCCCAGCTCCATGTCTCTGCTGTGCTGAGGACTCCAGAGCTGCCCCAGCACTGCAGGGGGGTCTCCCCAGGTTGGAGCAGAGGGGCAGGATCCCCTCCCTGCACCATGCCTGCATTTATTGCATTTTTGAAAGCCCAGTGAGGGCAATGCCCAGCAGCAATTGCCCCCAAACCTCCTTTCACCCCCATTTCACCCAGGCCTGGGGATCCACCACCAGGACAGAGCCAAACAATAGGGATGAAGATGTAATTTAACAAGAAAATTTGCTTCATTGGTGCTTTGCTCCATCTAGTGCCAACAGAGCAAGGCTTGAAGGGGACACGGGTGTTGGTGGCACATCTGGGAGCTCTGTCAGGAACCTGTCCCCAGAGAAGCCACCTTGTTCCATAGACCTCCCCCAGCACTGTGCACCCCCCACTCTCCATGGGGAGGAGCCCTTTGGGGAGAAAGGAGCAGCCCACAGCACCCCACCAAGGCAGAGAGCTCCAGGCAGCTCTGAGTGTCTCTTCCAGGACCCCAACAGCTTTTGAGGGAGCTCTTGAGTGTCCTGCCCACTGCAGCCAGGGACAAGTGGCACATTTTGAGGCCAGCCCCGGCTGCTCCCCTTGGTAAAGGGAGCTGGGACATGGTTGCAGTGGCTGAACTGACCTGTCCCAGCAGGCCTGGGGGTCGTAGTGACAAGGAGGGGGGTTTACACCCCAGCCCTGCCTGAAGCCCCAAGAAGGGATGTCGCAGTCACTGCCATGGTCTGAAAGCACAGAGGAACAATGGGGCCTTTTGCTCAAGGAGTTCTCACGGCACTGGGAGGGCTGTGGGGCCAGGGCAGGCTGCGGGCTCTGCCCAGGGGGACACCGACTCGCAGCTGTGCTCACGGCAGCCTGGGGCTCGGACGGCCCTGCGAGGGAAGGGATTGGGGTGAACGTCAGAGCGTCCCGTAGAGGGTTCCATGCACCCGGCCCCACACCAGGGCCTGCTCCTGCCCAGCTCCACGCCAGGTTCTGCCCCACGCCAGGATATACATTGGACCCTACTCCTGGCCTGCCCCACACCGGGCCCTGCTCCTGCCCTGCCCCACGCCCCCGGCTCGCTGCGGGGAGGGTCTGGGCGGTCTCGGCCCCGCTCGCCACCGCACCTGCGGGCCCGGCGGAGCGGGCCGGGTCCCCCCCAAGGCTCCCCCGGGGTCAATCAGGTCCCCCCAGTCCCCTCGGGGCTTTCCCGCGTCCCCCGCCGGAAGCGCGGCCGGCGCCGGGCGGAGCGAGCGGCCNACCCCCTCTGCATGTGCCCCCAGCCGTCCTGTGTGACACGGACCCGCCAGAGCCCTCACATCCCCCCCGCACATGCGTGTGCACACACATGCTTCCCATGCAACACCCGCCTGCCTGTGCACGCGTGTCCCTTCACCCCCACGCCTGCACACGCGTGTGCTGCTCCTGCAAACGTGCGGGTCTTGGGGCCTGGCCATGCCTCACATGCATGTGCACATGCTGCATGAACACACGTGTGCTTTCACACCATGCCTGTCAACACAGGTGCCTTCACACACATCTGCACACACAGACGCCCCTTCACACCCGCACACCCACTCACGCCCCACACACCCGCCCACTCACACCTGCACACACACACCTGCACATCTGGACACTCACACATGCGTGTGCACATCATGTACACACTCCACGTCTGCACACCCAGCACAGGCACATCTCCACACCCTTCTGCCTGCACGCCTGTTGCACACACAGGTACACATTTGCACACACGCCTGCCTGTGCATGTACAGACACACGCTTACACACACAGACACACAGGGACACAGACACACATAGATGTGCATGCACAAGGATACACTTGCAGAGACACACTGACACATGTGCACACAGAGTCACAGACACATGAGCATACGTGGAGACGTGCACATAGAGACACAGGCACACACAGACACACAGATCCATGGGCACACACACAGAGACACAGGCACACAGATACACAGAGACACAGTCACACACAGACACACACGCTTACACACCTATACACAGACAGTCAGACACAAATACACGGACACACAGACACACAGATACATGGAGAGACACACACATACACACAAACACACACATGTACACACGTACACACACACACATACACACACATGTACACACATACACACACATGTACACACATACACACACATGTACACACACGAACACACACACAGACACACAGACACACAGAGTCAGACACAAATACATGGACACACAGACACATGTAGCTACATGGAGAGAGACATGCACATGCACACATGAACATACACACACATACACATGTACACACGTGTACACACATGTGCACACATGAACATACACACACATACACATGTACACACACATACACGCACATGAACACACACATGAACACACATACACGCACATGTACACACCCCCCCCCACACACACACACCCCCCCCCCCCGCACACACTCGTGTNGGACACACAGACACACAGATACATGGAGAGACACACACATACACACAAACACACACATGTACACACGTACACACACACACATACACACACATGTACACACATACACACACATGTACACACATACACACACATGTACACACACGAACACACACACAGACACACAGACACACAGAGTCAGACACAAATACATGGACACACAGACACATGTAGCTACATGGAGAGAGACATGCACATGCACACATGAACATACACACACACATGTACACACGTGTACACACATGTGCACACACGTTCACACATGTACACACACATGAACACACACATACACGCACATGAACACACACATGAACACACATACACGCACATGTACACAC
>VYZX01001751.1:6692-20882 GCA_013401335.1 Brachypteracias leptosomus | reverse complement strand
GGGGAAGTTCCTTCAGGGCCCGGCCCGGAGCCTTCCGGGGATGCAGGGCGCCGGGCCCGGCCGTTGGGGCCTTCCCCGCGGCTGCCGGGCCTCCGCCGTGTCCCTGCCCCGGGAGCGGGGCCTTCCCCGGTCCCCCCGCCTGAAACCCCGGGTAGCGCCATTTCCCTGCCGGTTTTAGCCGGGATACCCCCCGAAGCTCCGTCTTTCCCTGCTCTCACTTCTCACCCTCTCACAAACAACCCGGTAAAAGTTACAGCAGCAGCACCGGGCTCATCCCGGCGGGAGCCGCTGTCCCCGAGCCCCGTTACCGGTGAGGCCCCGCCGGGGACCGGAGCGGAGGGAGCCTGAGCCGCTCCCGGCAGGGGCTGAGCAGCCGGGTCCGGCCCCAGCTCCGCAGCCATTTCCCGGACACGGAGCTGCCTCAAAACCAGTTTCTCCGCGGCACTGGTGAGGGTGGAAGGAAGCGTTTGGGGTGGGGAAATGGTTGAGTGGGGGATGAGGAGAGCAGACACTTGCTAAAGTAGACGAGAAGGTAGATCTGCCCTCAAAAACCCAGATAAACCCCTCATTTTCCTGCCCAAACAGCTTTTTGGGGTATATTCTGACCTAGGCCCGAGTTCCCTCCTCCCCCTTGCACTCCCAGCTCCTCGCTTGGGCACTGGGGGATTATTTTGGTTAATGGGGGTCTGGTCTAAACCCCAATTTTCCAGGCAGGCTTGAAATGGAGGAGCCCAGTTGTGCAACACGTTCTCCTCCAGCACTGGTCACCTCTTCCAGAGCTGCTGCTTCATTTGCATGAATTAAAACTTGAGAAATAAATGGAGGCGAGGGAGTTTCCAGCTTGGAAGCTGAGGGAACAACTTCACTTTGCAGCTTCCTAAGTGCTAGAAAGCCTGGCCTGGAAAGGCTCAGCCAAGGCCACCTGGGCACAAATTGATGGTAACTTAACTCAGGGGCGATTGGAGCTGAGCAGATCGTTTGCCCTGACCTTGCAGGTTGCAAAATGTAGCTGGGGAGCTGGAGCTTGCTGGGAACAGCCAGGAACCGGGAGCTGCTGTGGGTAAACAGGCTGGCACAGGTGTGATTGCCCCCCGAGGTGCTGGTCGTGCTGGTGGCAGGTGTTGGGAGCACTGATGGGCACCAGGCAAAGGTCCTCGCGGTATCTGGCACCTGGAAGGCAGAGCTGGGGCCAGTTGAGCCCTGGGGCCTCGTGTCTGGCTGGTTGAGCAGCATCTGGCTGCAGCATCTGGCCTGCCTGAGCGTGGGAGGGGAGCGGGGCATCATCCAAAGGGGCTGCCCTTTGTTTTGCAAGTCCTAGGCTGGAAAAAAAGCAGCTTCTCCCCTCCCAGTGACCATCCCGGCCGTACCCACAGGGCTGCTCTGCTCCCTCTGCCCCCTGGCTTAATGAGGAACTTTGTTATTTGGGGGTGAGGAGACACAACGAGCCTCATCCACCCCAGCGGGTGCTTAGGGGCTCTGTAATCACTGGATTATCAAACATATGCTCGTCCTTTGGCCATCCTGGTGTGTCTGCTGGTTATTTACCAGCAGCTCAAGCAGGGAGTTCAAGAGAGTGACTCACTTGGGGAGCTCCTTTGGGGAGCTGATGCTTCCAGAGCAGCCAGGTGCTGGTGCCATCCCTGGAGAAAGAAGGAGAAGGGATTTTTCAGGAGGAAGATGCTGAGCTGAGCTGCCAGGTGATGATGAGCTGAGACCCAGGTGGTGGTTCTGAGGGCACAGCCTCCATCCTGGTCCATGTGCTGGTGGCAACATGGACACCAAGGCTGAGTCCCAGCCCCCAGGTAGTGCTGGCCAGGGTAAATTCAGCAGAACCTTCCTTCTGTTGAATCAGGTGCAAGTTTCAGGCTTAGGGTTGGTTTTTTTCCCAAGTTATCAGATTGATGCTGTGGCAGGGAGCAGCCTTGGCTCTGCCTGGTGGAGCTGGGACCATGCAAAGAAACACTCCAGGCTCAGAGTTACCCCATGCTGATGCCTTCCTGGTGAACAGGGGTGACAAAAAGCAGTGTTAATTAGATACCCCATTAAGAGGGTTTCACTGGGGAGGAAGAGCCTGGTTTCTGTGGGGCAGGAGGGTCTCCTAAGCCTGAAGGCAGCCATGGCTCTGTGATCCTGGGCTGGTGGCAGTGTGAAGGAAAGCAGAGTCATGGAGAAACCCTTGCAGGCAGCTGGGCAGAGGAGCTGGAGGAGTGTGGGTTGTTGGTGTGGAGCCAGGTGAACAATGGGGTGGCCTGGACATGTTGGAGAGGGTGTAGTGTGGCACGGGAGAGATCCACTCAATCCGGGGAGCAGAGGAAAACAGTGTTCCTGCTATTGGGTAATTGGGATCGGCTTGGCGGGGGCCTGGGGACATGAGCCAGGGCTGGAGCTGGAGCAGCAAGCTGCTGTGGTGCTGCTGGGGCTGGGTGACCCCTCCCTTCCCGAGGGAGATGGTTTCCAAGGCAGGTTTCATCACAGCCTGAGCCTCCAGCTAATTTCAGTGATGATACAAAGCAGATGAACGTTGTCCTCTCGGAGCAGAGGGAGAAAGGCAGTAACAGAGCCTGCAGCACCCTTTGTTCCTCCTGCAGAAACGTGCCAGTCAAGTTGTAGGTGGACAACTTCTCCAGAACTTGCTGTTGGAGGCCCTCACTCCATCTTGCTCTGCAGGACCTTCTTGGGGACTCTCGGAGCCACTCCCTGGGCAGTTCAGTGCTGAGCAGCACCAAAGGAGTGTTTGGTTGCAGACACCTACCCCTGCTCTTCCCATGAGCACCTCCATGGTGTGTTGGCAGCTGCTGGAGTTTCTCTTCCAGGAGGGAACCCAACACCTTTGTTCCTTGTTCCTGCCCCTGTTATGGTTTGAATCCCCCATGACCTTTCCTTTCTCTCTCCTGCAGCAGCTGCAGCTTCAGATGTGAGGCCTCGGCTGGGCAGGTTTGTCTGGTCCCAGACATCTCCACTGGTGCCTGAAGCGTTGCCAGCACGTGTCCTAAATCTTCTCCGTGTCTTTGCCTGTTCTTTGCCCTTCTCCCTTTGATTTACTACTTCCTTGTCTATGGTTTTTAGCTGAGAAGTGCTCGGGCTCCAGGAGCTCCTACTGGATCAAAACACAGCAGGTCTTCCAAGTGTGTCGGGCTGTGCTGGGGCGGTTTGGGGGCTCACTGGCAGCAAAGGGGGACTCACAGCATGAGCAGCCTCTCAGTAACACCTCCCAGATGAAGATCTCTGCCAGCACAAACCCAAGCTCTTTCTGGCACCCTCCCAAGAGGGATTTGCTCAGAGATAAGAACAAACAAAGAGCAAGGAAAGCACCTTTTTGGCGAGTGCTGGGGGGGCTCCGTTGGTCCTGGTCTATGTGAAGGCAGCTGAGCTCTCCTGGAGACCCCAGTTGGACAAGGTTTGCTTGGTTGAGGTTGGAGAAGACCTTTAAGATGAGTGTCCTAATGGGAAGCAGGGAGGGACTTGCAGGAAGAGCTGTGCTTGCCTGGCCTCTGTCCAGGGCTCTGCTCCCACAGCCCCGGGTGAGGGTGCATGTGAGCCCTCCCTCCCTGCCTGCCAGGACCAGCAGGGTTGGCTCCTTCCTTTCTGGATGGAGCAAGAGGGGATGTGTTGGGAAGAGCCTTCCCCCCTCGTTGGGGAGATGTGGGGAAGATGGAGAGAGGCTCTGGAGCTGGTTTCTGAGTTGCTGCTTTGCTTCAAGCTCCCTCTCCAGCCCAGAATCTTCTTGCTCTGCGATTCATCGGTCTTGTTTCTCCTTTCTGCTACCAGCCCCTGCTTTCTGGCCTGTCCTTCCTCAAGAAGGGGCCTTTGGCAGGCGGGGAGACTTCTGTCGTGCCAATGAACATCCATTGGGAAGTCATCCAGCCTCCCCTTGGATTGGGCTGGAGCTGCCTCTGCGCAGAGCTCCCCAAAGGCGAGCGGGCTGTGCCTTGACCTGGGATGAACCACTAAACCCCGGCCAGCCCCGCTCCTTCCCTCGGCTTTGGCAGGGAACAGAAACAAGCTGTTTTTTGTCCCATTTCCAAACGGCCCCGCTCTCTCTCCGCGGGGAAAGCTGGAGGAGCTCCAGCTTGTTCCTCAGAGCGGAGCTTGTGAGGTTTGCCCTTTGTCCACCCCATGGCAGGGGTGGGGGGATGAGGCAGTGCCCAGAGGGGACAGGGCAGCAATGCTGCCCTGGGGAAGAGGGCTGGGAGAGGAGCAAGGGGTGTTAGGCAGGAATGAGCTAAGGAAGGTCGCCTTGCTTTGAGCCAGCCGAATAAAATTGCCTAAATTTAAGCCCTCTCTGCTCATTTCCAGGGCTTCCAAAAGGGGCTGGAGGCAGGATTCACCCTGCTGGGGCTGGAATGCTGCTCCGTGGCTCAGCTGGAGTTTTAAGGCTGTGTGATGTCTTCATGAGTTGAGCCTTTGGGGAGCTGAGGCTGCCCTGGACAGGGATGTGGTCGCTGGTTGCACAGCAGGCAGGGGCTGGCCCTGCTTTGCCAAGAGCCTGCTCTGGTAGTGATTTGCAAATCTCGAGGATAAACTGAGGGGAAAAACATCCGCGTGGAGAATTCTGCCTTCCCTTCTTTGCTCATCCAAGCCATCCAACATGGGTCCCTGGTGGGCTGGAACTCACTCCCCCAGCAGCTCAGCCGTGGCTGATGGTTCTCAGATGTTTGTGGAGGTGACATTAAAGCCTTAAGCATGACAGATCCCTTCATCCTTGTGCTGAACCTCTCCCTGCTGACAGAATTGTTTCCTCTTCTTGCAATCGAGCAGCCTCCCACCCTCCAGAGAACAGATGGACACACAGGAGACCTCGCACGGGGTGCTGTTGCTGGTGTGGAGCCATCAAAGACTCTCTCAGCCAGCCTCCAAGTCTCTCATTTCAGGGATAGATCAGAAATGTGACCCGTGGAGTGACAGAGGGAGGTAGGAGAGACCTCGGGGCTTGGGGGTGCTGAGAGCTGCCCTGGCTGAAGGACAGGAGCTGCTTGTGGCCATGTCACCTCTCAGTCCAAGCAAGCTGCTGACAGCATTGCCTGGTTGGTGCCTGCAGGGCAGGGGTTGTCACGGAGGGAACCTCCCTGACCTTCAGACCAGTTTCCCCATGGCACCACTCCCTGTCTCCCATATGGGCTTGAGAAACACCCGGGGGCAGAGGATTCCCCGAAAGCCATCTGTGCTCCCCGTGCCTCTGGGGAGCTGCAGGTGACTCTCAGCAGCTTCAGCACTAACACAGCTTCCCAAATGTCTGATTTAAGGTCTCACAGCTCCTTCTCATGGCTGCCCTGTTCTCCAGAAGCCCTCAGAGGTGAGGCAGGAGAGCACAGTCCCTCCACGCTGCGCCGGCAAGCGGCGTTCACTCAGGACATCTGGGTTTTCATTCTGCAGAGGGTGTGGATCTTGGGGCTGCCTCTCCCCCCACCCTGCCACGGAGGATTTCTTGATAAACCCAAGAAGCTGGGCCCTTGCCTTGCAGGTTTTGGCAGAGGAGGAGGTGTTGCTGGCCACAGGCAGCTCCTGGCCATGCCGCCGCAGCCCCGCTTCTCACGAGGAGTTGCGCAAAGCAGAGGAACATCTGGGGGCTGTTAGGAGGAAGAACCAGGCTCCTCCTGCCTTGTAGCAAGGGCAAGTTAGCAAGTCCAGGCTCTGGACGTGCTGCTGCAAAGGTGGGGATGGTGTTTGGTTGTGTAACGGGCTCGGCCTGCGCTTCATGAGTGTGTTTCTGAACTTCACGTGTGCTGCTGATCCCGCGTCCCGCTGCTGCCTGTCCCCCGGGCTGCAGAGTGCTCCTCAGTGCAGTGCTTGGTTGGTTTGCAGGGTTTCCCCCTTCCAGAGTCACCCGTGGCCTTGGGCTCCGGAGCAGAAGCGACTCGAGCCCTTGGTTTTGTGCTCACCAGCTTTTCAGGGAGAAGGTGACTGTGTTTGGGCTCCAGCTGCCATCAGATCAACCCCCCGTGCTGTGCCCGTAAAGCTGCAGAGGAGGGGCAGGCTGCAGCCCTGGGCTTGTGCTGGCAGCCTTCTCAGGGTCTGCCCTGAAATTGCAGAGAAATTATGCAGATAAACTCATCAGCTCCTGGTGTGGCTGTGCTGGGCTCCTTGGGGATAACAAGGTGGCTTCGTTTGCTCCCTGCCATGCACAGCCCTGTGCTCCCCGGTGGGAGGGGAGCTGTGGGGGATGTCCTGGCACGTCCAGGAGCCTGTGGCAGGGCAGAAATGTTGCTCTGCTGGCTTGGTGGCTCTCACAGCCTCACGTCTTGGCAGCAGGGAGCTTGAGGATCAAAGGATCCCAGGAGGCTGTTGGCTCAGGCTGCTGATGAAGCAGGATAGGGCACGTAGGGGTGGCTGGCGGGTCCTGGGGTGCTGTGACTGAGTGTTGAGGGCCCCACGGGGACGTGTAGAGCATAGCCAGGGTGGCACCTGCCAGCCAGCAGTGGGGGTGCTGCTGGTTTGCCCAACTGCTGTGCTCCAGGGGGTGTGGAGGGGCTCCACTCCTCGCTGGAGTGTTCGGGTGTTGTTTCTGGGTCCCTGGAGGGGGAGGGCAGGAGCTGGGGCTGGCAGGGGGTGAGATCCAGCCTCCATGCCCTGTGCCCAGGAGCTCAGCTTCCTTCCTGCCTGCTGGCCTCAGGACTGGTGCCGTTAGGAAGTGGGATTGCCCCGCTCCCTTCCCGGGCACTGTGTCTGCCAGTGCCAGCCCTGCTGCTTTCCGGAGAGGAACCCACAGCACTGCCCACTCTGCAGCCCCTCATGTCCCCAGGGTGGTGCCTTTGCAGGCAGTGACCCTCGTGATGGGGCCTCGTGATGCCCCAGGTCTGATGTCTCCTGCTGGGTGGTGGTGGTGGCTGATGGTGGCCGTGGCTTGGGGCCACACGTGGCTGTGGCTCGGTGCCAGCTGGCAGGCTGGGCTCCCCTGTGGTCAGAGGCTTCTGCTTGTCCCAGTTCTGCTTTCCTGCCACTGTTCCTGCGGCAGGGAAAGCTGCAGCTCCAATGTCCTCCCTCCTCCCTGCCCTGTCCCTTGCCCACACCTCAGAGCAGGGTTGGGCCTTGGAAATCTCCCAGGGGGGAAGCAAGAGGGCGGGTGGCATCTGCCCAGCAGTGTTTAACACGTGCTCTTCCTCTCTCCTCCTCCTCACCAGCGCCCTGGGATGCCGCCCGGCAGCCGGATGCCCATGGCCGGGATGCAGGTGGGACCACCAGGAGCCCCTCCCTATGGAGCAGCCACCCCGATGAGACCCGGGCTGCCCCAGTCCATGATGGACCCCTTCAGGAAGCGCCTGCTGACCCCCCAGGCACAGCCCCCCCTGGCTGCCCAGAGGAGAGGGTAAGGGGCTGGCACCACTGGCACTGGGGAACCTGCCAGAGCTCGAGGCTGGGATGTCTTGTGATGGTGGGGAGGGTGGAGATGGGGGCAAAGATCACTGGGCTCACAGCTTCCCTCTGCTCGGAGCTCCATGCCAGGAGTGAAAAGCCTCTCTGTGTGTGCTTGGGCTTGCCAGGGGCCCCAGCACCAGCTCTGCACAGNGAACTGGGGAGCCCAGCGCTGGACCCAGTACTCCAGAGGTGGCCTCACTGGTGCAGAGCAGAGTGGGAGGAGAACCTCCCTTGACCTGCTGGCCATATTCTGAACGCACCCCAGGACACCTTTGGGTCTTTCCCATTCTCACAGGGGTTCATGCTGGCTCTGGCAGGCAGAGACATGGGTGGAAATGGGGGTGGCCAGTTGCAGAGACATTCCCAGAGCTGCTTTCCCAGTAGGACTCTGTTGGGGCTGGTGTGATAGAGCCGTGGGGCTCTGCCAGCAGCTCCTCTCTTGTCCACAGCTCTGCTGATCCCTTTGCTTCTGTTCTCCACAATGGCTTGTGATTGCTGGAGCCTCTTTCTCAGGACAAGGTCCCTTGATCCTCATGGGTGCATGTGTCTCATTCCCTGCCCTGGCTGTGTGGTGGGGCTGGTGCCCAGCAGCTGGGCTGGCTGGTTGTAATCCCTCCCCAGGGCAGCCCAGCCTCTCCACAACGAGCTGGGGATTAAGGACAAGGGGCAGGTCCCCACCGAGCGAGGACGTCAGTGGCAGATAAAGCTGGGGCTCTGCTCCCCTGGGCTCTGCTCCCCTGGGTTCCCTGCCTGGCCCAGCCACACTCTGCTGGTGACCACCCTGGTCCTGGCTGGCTGCAGAGCAGGGGACCAGGAGCTGCCAGCAGCTCAAAGGGTGGCTGAACCCTGCAGGGCAGGGAGTGGTTAGTATGGAAAGGAGAGCTCTGAGATGTGCCTGTTCTCTGTGACATCCTTGCCAATGATCTGGATTAATTGAGGCACCCTCATTTCGCAGAGGACACCAAGTTGGGTGGGAGTGTTGAGCTGCTGGAGGGAGGGAGGTTCTACAGAGGCTGGATCAATGGGATGAGGCCGGTGGGCTGAGGTTCCTGCCCTTGGGTCACAGCAAGCCCCTGAAGGCTCCAGGCTGGGGCAGAGCAGCTGGAAAGTGGCCAGTGGAAAAGGACCTGGGGGGGGGTTGGTGACAGGGGCTGGAGATGAGCCAGAGTGTGCCCAGGGGGCCAAGAAGCCACCAGCATCATGGCTTGTGTCAGCACCAGTGTGGGCAGCAGGAGCAGGGCAGGGATTGTCCCCCTGGACTGGGCACTGGGGAGGAACAACCTCGCACCCCGGGGTCAGTTTTGGGCCCCTCGCTCCACAAAGGACTTTGAGGGGCTGGAGCGTGTCCAGAGAAGGACAAGCCCTGGAGATGTGGTGCTGAGGGCCATGGGTTAGTGGTGCCCTGGCAGTGCTGGGGGAATGGTTGGACTCAAGGATCTTAAAGCTTTTTTCCAACCAAAACAATTCCATGATCCTGTGATCCTTTAGCTGCACCTTTGCCCATGTTACCACCTTCTCCTTGCTCCTGCCCTGCAGCACCTTTATCAAGTGGCACCAAACCACATCCAGGGGCTGGACTTCCTTCCCTTGCCCACAGAGATCTCTTCTGTTACTCATTTGCTTCTTGGCACTGATCCGAGGGCTTGTGCTCAGGGTGCTCTTACAGCAGCTCTTTGTTCCCCTCTTGCAAGTCCAAAGTCTCTGTCACATGGAGCAGTCCCAAAAGGGGACCTGCCCCCCCAGGACTGTTCACTGCAGCCTCAACACCCAGCTCACACTGAACCATCCCTGTGTCACTCAGCCAGTGCTGCTGTGAGTGCCCTCCCCAGAGCCTGGCCCCACGGGTGGCCTGGATGGGGCCAAAAGAGCCATGAGGCTCCTGGTGTAGGAGCAGAGCTCAGTGTTGTCCCCTGAGACCCTCTGCTACCTGAGCAAGAGACATGAGCAGTTCAACCCTTCTGCCCAGCTCTGGGGAGACCCCCCTGCAGTGCTGGGGCAGCTCTGGAGTCCTCAGCACAGCAGAGACATGGAGCTGGGGGAGCGGGGCCAGAGGAGGCCCCAGCAATGCTGGGAGGGCTGGAACCCTCTGCTGGGAGGCCAGGCTGGGAGAGTTGGGCTTGGTCAGCCTGGAGAGGAGAATGCTCCAGGGAGACCTTCTGGGGGCCTTTCAGTGCCTCAAGGGCCTGTCACAAAGATGGGGACAGAGTTTGGGGCAGGGCCTGTTGGGACAGGACAAGGGGGGATGGGTTTAAACTAAAAGAGGGAGGTTTAGACTAGAGAGAAGGGAGAAATTTTTGAGGCTGAGGGTGGTGAGAGCCTGTGCCAGGGTGCCCAGAGAGGTGGTGGCTGCCCCATCCCTGGAACCATTGCAGGGGAGGTTGGCCGGGGCTCTGAGCAACCTGCTCTAGTTGCAGATGTCCCTGCTCCCTGCAGGGGGGTTGGACCAGATGACATTTAAAGGTCCCTTCCCACCCAAACAGTTTGATAATTCTGTAATTAAGTTTTTTTGCCTGTCTGTGCTTTGCAGGGTGAAGAGGAGGAAGATGGCTGACAAGGTCCTGCCGCAGAGGGTGAGTTGTCACCTCAGTGTGTGGAGAAGGAGCTGAGGAGCTTCAGGGAGGTGGCACTTCTGTGTCACCTTCCCAGGGCAGCTGGGTGCTGGGGTCCCTGCAGGTCCCTGCCTGCTGGTCACTTCTACTCACTCCCAAACCACCTGGAAAGTTTCTTGTCTCATCCTCTGGGATGACAGGAGAGATTTAGGGGGTGCACAAGTTGGACAAGCAGGACTTTGGGCAAGCAAGGAGCAGCAGTGGCTTGGGATGGAGACCCCAGGAGGACCCTGAGCCTCACCTGAGGGTCTTTGTTGACAGTCCAGGTTGTGTGATGGATCCTGTGACACCAGCCAGGCTGCTGGGCACAGTGACCAGCTCCAAACAGGTCCATGGTGCAGCTCTGGGGGGAGCTTTGCAGGGCTGAAGTCCTCATTTAAAATGAGACGTTGGTGCTGTCGTGCTGGACTCATCCCTTGGTGACCCCTTGGTGGGTCAGCCCAGCACTGGGAGCCTTGCTGGGGCTGGTGGGGGGGATGCAGCCCCTCCCAGCACACAACAAACTGGTCTCTTCTGTTTGGCAGATCCGGGAGCTGGTCCCAGAGTCCCAGGCCTACATGGACCTCCTGGCCTTCGAGCGCAAGCTGGACCAAACCATCGCTCGGAAGAGGATGGAGATCCAGGAGGCCATTAAGAAGCCCCTGACGGTGAGTGGCAGCCCTGGGAGGGGTGGAGAGCAGGGGGCCACGAGGTGGGTGCTGCTGTGGGTCCAGCCCTCTCACTCTAAGCATCCCCCCCTCTCTGTTCTCCTCCTCCCCAGCAAAAGCGCAAGCTGAGGATTTACATCTCCAACACTTTCACCCCAGCCAAAGAAGAAGGGGAGGGGGGGGAGCGTGTGGCTTCCTGGGAGCTGCGTGTGGAGGGGAAGCTGCTGGAGGACGTAAGGACACGGGTGGGGAGGGATGGTTGTGGGAGGAGCACTGGAGCTGGGCTGGGCTGGATGTGGCCCTCAGCTCGCTGGGGGCTGGAGGTGCCAGGCCGAGCCTCTCCTGCTCTGTCCTGCAGCCAAGCAAGCAGAAGAGGAAGTTCTCCTCCTTCTTCAAGAGCCTTGTCATCGAGCTGGACAAAGACCTGTATGGACCAGACAACCATCTGGTGGAGGTGAGACCAGAGGCTTCACACGGTGCTGGGGGCTGGCTCTGCACCCCGGGCAGGAGCTGTGATGGTCCTGCCTGTACCCTGTTGTACCTGTCCTGTTGTGAGAGGGGCTTGAGCAAGGGGATTTTGGGTGGTGGGGAGTGGGTCCAAGCCCTCCTGAGGGGATCACGCTGCCAAGTTTCCCATGCTCATGTTTATGGCTGTGTCTTCTTGCTTGGAGCTGGCTGGTGGCCAGTGTGACAGGTCCTGGCAGCAACTGCTGCATGCTCGGATCTGAACCCCCTTGCACCCACCAGTACCCAGTGAGCACTGGGGAGGCCACCCCTTAAATCCTGGGGTCGGTTTTGGGCCCCTCACTCCCAGACGGACCTTGAAGGGCTGGAGCGTGGCCAGAGAAGGGCAACGAAGGTGGGGAAGGGTCTAGAGTAGGAGTGTGGTGAGGAGCAGCTGAGGGAGCTGGGGCTGTGCCAGGCTGGGCAGGGCAGTGGTGGAGTCCCCATCCCTGGAGGGGTTTGCAAGGTGTGGAGATGTGGTGCTGAGGGCCAGGGGTTAGTGGTGCCCTGGCAGGGATGGGGGAATGGTTGGACTTGATCTTAAAGGTCTCTTCCATCCAAAACAATTCTCTAACTCCAGGAGCTGTCTGAGCCCTTGACATCAAGTGCTGGGACTGTCACTCCTCCAGCCCATCCAAACTCCCCTCTGCCTCTGGGCTGGAGCACATTGAGCTGTACCCCTTGGACTGGGTGGTCTCTTGGCTGAATCCCTCCGGGGTCAGACTTCCAGGGTGGGCTCCAGGCTGTCTGGGAGCCTCTGCTGCAGCCCTGGGCAGACCCCAAGCACCGACTCCCTCAGCTCCTGCCTGCAGGCACCAAGCCTGCAAGGGTGGTGGCTTCTCCTGGTCCTGGAGGTGACCAGTGTCCCCTTGGTCTCTCGCAGTGGCACCGGCTGCCCACGACCCAGGAGACCGACGGCTTCCAAGTGAAGCGTCCCGGCGATGTCAATGTGAAGTGCACTCTGCTGCTGATGCTGGATCACCAGGTGGGTGCTGGCCCTGCCCTTCCTCCAGCGTGGGGCAGGGCCTTGTGAGGGGCTGTGGTGGGGATAGAAATGAGCACAAAGCTCCAAGCATGGACTCCCCGAGCCTGTGCTGACACCAGAAGCTCCATGCTCAGAGGAGGGGCCCTTCTGGGTGCCTTCTTCACCCCGGTGTCCCCGCAGCCCCCCCAGTACAAACTGGACCCTCGCCTGGCTCGCCTGCTGGGGGTGCACACCCAGACCCGTGCCAGCATCATGCAGGCTCTCTGGCTCTACATCAAGCACAACAAGCTGCAGGACAGTCACGAGAAGGAGTACATCAACTGCAACCGCTACTTCCGACAGGTCAGCCCCTGCCCTCCACCCTCCCACCCTTCCCACCCCCAGCGAGGCCAGAAAAAGCCCCTTTCCTGCCCCCAGCAGACACTCCCAACCACCCGGCCTCCATTCCTGCCCCTTCCCCTGGCTCTGCTTTGCATCCATCACAAACCAGGCCTGGGTGGTTCCCCCTCCCTCCTGCCCGGCTCTTTCTGTGGTGGGTGGAAGGAATCACAGAATCATTTTGGTTGGAAGAGATCTTTCAGATCATGGAGTCCAACCATTCCCCATCCCTGCCAGGGCACCACTAACCCCTGGCCCTCAGCACCACATCTCCACGCCTTGCAAACCCCTCCAGGGATGGGGACTCCACCACTGCCCTGCCCAGCCTGGCACAGCCCTTCACAACCTTTTCGGGGAAGAAATTGTTCCTCATGTCCTCCCTGAACCTCCCCTGGATGTACAGCAAAGGTTCTGCTTTGTCCCTGCAGATCTTTAACTGTGTCCGGATGCGCTTCTCGGAGATCCCCATGAAGCTGGCGGGGCTCCTGCAGCACCCGGATCCCATCATCATCAACCACACCATCAGGTGAGGGTGGGGTCCTGCTGGGCAGTGTTCTCAGGGCTGGGGAGCTCTGTAGGGTGGAGGAGCAAGGAGGCTCCTTGATGGGGTGCAGGAGAGCAGGGCAGGACCTTCAGGTGCTCCAAGGTGTCCAGCCCAAAGCATCAGTGAGCACAATTCACTTGGGAGGAGAAGAATCAGCCAGGCAAATTTGGGGGGTTCCTGGGGGAGTCAATCCACCCCCACAGCAAGGTGGAGGCTGAGGATGTCCCCCCAACACCCTGGAACCCTCTGCTGGGAGGCCAGGCTGGGAGAGTTGGGCTTCTTCAGCCTGCAGAAGAGAAGGCTCCGGGGAGACCTTCTGGGGGCCTTTCAGTGCTTCAAGTGGCCTGTCACAAAGATGGGGACAGACTTTGGGGCAGAGTCTGTTGGGACAGGACAAGGGGGGATGGGTTTAAACTCAAAGAGGGAGATTTAGACTAGAGAAAAGGAAGAGATTGTTGATGCTGAGGGTGGTGAGAGCTTGTGCCAGGGTGCCCAGAGAGGTGGTGGCTGCCCCATCCCTGGAACCATTGCAGGGGAGGTTGGCCGGGACTCTGAGCAACCTGCTCTAGTTGCAGATGTCCCTGCTCCCTGCAGGGGGTTGGAACTAAGGTTGTACCTTTAAAGGCCCCTCCCAACCCAAACCACTCTATTATTCTGATTGTTTCCTCCCAGCGTGGACCCCAATGACCAGAAGAAGACTGCCTGCTACGACATCGATGTGGAGGTGGACGATCCCCTGAAAGCTCAGATGAGCAACTTCCTGGCTTCCACCACCAACCAGCAGGAGATCGCCTCCCTGGATGCCAAGGTTTGGGGGGACCCTTGCAAGGGGGGCAGCTGGGGGGGATCAGGGGGGCACTTCATTGACCTTCCAGGACCTGAAGGGGCTACAGGAAGGCAGGGGAAGGTCTGTTCAAAGGGTTTGTAATGACAGGACCAGGAGTGATGGTTTTAAGCTGGGAAAGGAGAGATTTAGACTGGAGATTAGAAAAAAGTTCTTTAATCTGAGGATGATAGATGAGTGGAATGGGCTGCCCAGAGAGGGGGTGGAGGCCCCATCCCTGGAGTCCTTCAAGCTCAGGCTTGCTGGGGCTCTGAGCAGCCTGCCCTAGGTAGAGATGTCCCTGCTGGTGTAGGGAGGTTGGCCCAGATGAGCTCTGGAGGTCCCTT
>VYZX01001749.1:2332-13362 GCA_013401335.1 Brachypteracias leptosomus | reverse complement strand
TTATACAAGGGACACCTTGGCTTGCTCTGTACAATCCCTCATCTCCTTCTCTCTCTGCAATGATCCGGATCCTTCTATTTACTCTCTGCTTGGGCGGTCTTTTGCCAGTAACGGGATTGGTAAGATTCTACTAACCAGGAATGCAAGGCACACTTTGCTAGCTCGCCACTTATGCACAGCCTGCTACTGAGCAGGCTGCTCTTAAAGGGATACACTCTGTCTGCCACTGGGCATAGGGCAGACTTCTGAAGGGGAATACACTGTACTAACTATCGCTTTCACATGACTATCGCTGAACAATAAATCTCACTGTTTTCTCACCAAGTATCGTGCTCTGAGTGTGTTTGTGCCCAGAGTATCCTCTCGAACCTGGAACAGCTGTTTATTAAAACTGCTTTCTATTGTAACCCATGAGTTCTTTCCATCTTATTGTCTCTCCGCTTGCCCTGCTGACAGAATCTGGAGGGGCGGGGGGAGTGATAGAAACTAACAAAATATTACATTCGATATTTAAATGTATTCTGTCTTTACTACTCCTGACCAGTGCATTCAGAATATTAAATCTATTGTCTATAACTATTTGTGTCTCATAAAGGTTTCTGGGATGAAGGAGGAAAATGGTTCTGGAATAATGAAAAGAAAAAGGATTCCTGCATCCACAGGCATTTTCCTAATGGAAAACCAGTAAAAAGTTGAATGCAAGGAATGAAGTCTAAAGAAGAAGAGTCAAGAAATCAAAAATATCATATTGCACTAAACATTTCTCCAAGGATTGCAAGTTGACATTAATTAAAAAAATGTTTCCAAGCTTACCACCAGTTTCTCCTGTTCACTTTGTAAGAAACCATATCATTTCAAAAGGCTAGGTTGGTCACTGTTACAAATTGTGAGAGATCCTGGAAGATCACAAACTCTTCTAGAATGCCCAGCTGTGTGTCAGAGATAAACTAGCTTACATTTCATACCGGAGTGTGTTTTTTCCATACTATTATCTATTGTTATCAGCCCTAAAACAAATCAAATATATGATGCAACTCACTATAAAACCTGTTGCATACTGGGTACCTTAAAATTATTGTGTGCTGATGAATGTGCGAGAATAGTTCAATGTCTGGGTTTGTTGCTTCTTGAGGTCTTGGAAACAGGATACATTGTATTCTGATTATTCTGATCTCTCCATTGCAGTTCAATGTTATCATAAAAAGAAGAAGAAAAAAAAAAGTATTTACTAAAAGCAAAATATAAATCACACCTACTACCTATTATTTCAAGAAGGTTCTTTCCTCTTTCAGCTAACAGCTGTGAGAATGGTTGTACAGTTTGATCCAAGATCTTAATCCTAGTTATTGTTGTCATCAAAGGGGATCATGAAGTGATGATGTAGATTTGAAAATCCCTGTGGTGTTTTTTAGATTTAGACAGTTCTGTTAGAGTCTTCTGTCCTCCACGACCTAAAAAGACTTGTTTTAATACTTTTAATCTAGAATTATTGACTGTTCCACTAACTTTAAAAATGTTAATGTCCTATTAGATTAGCAGATGAAACTTTATCTTTTCTGGAACACAAAAGCAGCTGTCAATGAGTCTGTGACTGTGCACTTAACCCTAATCATTAATCCATTTTGAAAGAAATGCTTTCATTTGCTTGTGGAGGAGGGAGCTTATGTAGCTTATATGTTCCTTGAATTGTAAAAACATGTAAATTTATAACTTCATATGGTAGATGAGTGAGAATAATGCATGGTTTTTATTGTCTTGGTGCTCTTCAGGTGACAGGAACACTCCACTCTGCATCTATTATTCATCCCAGAGCTGATGTCCAGTCCCAAAGTGTTGAGGAATGCTATGGGTTTAATTTTTATGGAATACTTTTGAAAAGTTGACTTCCTAATTCAAATACAAAGTTTTTTCAAAACAAAACCTCAGTATTCTTATTCTCAATGAATATGCAGAATTTCTGGTAGATTATTTCTGTGGAAGGGTACTATTTGGTATAAGTAAAAGTCAGCATTTACGTTGTCTGTGAGAATTTAGTGGAGATTTCTGTTAAGTTATATAGAAGAGACCAAAATGGCTTTAAATGTGGTACACTTAGAGTGTTTACAAAATGTAAGATTCTATGAAGTTCTTTGTAGTTTTCCTGCCCTAGCTAGAGGTGAACTGCATTTTTGGACTGGCAAAATTGTTCTTCACAGAAAAGATTATATAGCTGCATAAATCTTTGTAAAAGCCCATTAGTGGTATTTTCAGGAATAATCTAAGTAGAAAAGCATCTGAAGTAAGTGGAAGCATTAGTCCAGTTATGTCTAAAAATTATTCTATTGATCATGAGCCAAAATTGAGCAACACAATGATGATGCCATCACATATGGATGAGAATTTTTTCTTTCTTGGCGGGCTATCCAAGTGTTTGTGGAAAAAAAAGTCATTAATCTCATTTAATCTTGCTGGTGTCATATGCATGCCAAAAAATATGGGATTTTTTTGTTGTTGTTGGGGTTTTTGTTTGTTTTTTTTTCTTTTTATGAGTATAAGGAGCCAGAACAATAGTACACATAATTCTAGGCCATTGAATAATTCTTATTTGGTACATTGTGATACAGATCTTTATATGCTCCATAAAATTTATACTGAAGTAAAAAGTTGTGGGGCCCTTACTTCAACAGTTCAGCATGCTTGTACACTGAAAAGGAATGAGGTAAGGAACTATGTGATCTGTGAGATGAAGGACATTATCTTTAGAATTTGTTCTCAAAAATATCATGATTCAGAGGCATTACTTCTTATCTGCTTCTGTAACCAGGAACAGGCTGTCTGCCAGGAAACTGAATAACTGAGGGATGAACACTTGAAATAAGTCAGTAAAATGTGAAGGTATTAGATAATGTAGTAGCTATGTGTGTAGAGAATCATTGGCTTTCTAGATGGAACAAGGTCTTTTCTGGATGAGATTCCTTTGGAGAGTCTGATTTGAGGAAGTTTTCTATAACTGAGATAAAGGCATCCAAAAAAATAAATGAGACTGAATCTGATTTAGAGATTCCAGGGACACTGAGAGTCTTTCTTGCATAGTAAGATCACAGTAAGGTTGTAGGAATGTTGCACTCCTGATCAGTGAAGGTCCTTCTCCAATTCTAGACCAGTCAGCTGTGGCTTTGTCTAGATAAAAGTTAAAGCCTCCAAGAATGCAGATCCACAGCCTTTCCAAGAAACCTCTTCTGGTTACAGCCCGCACAAAATTCCTAGTGAAGAACATTTTCTTACTGTCCAATTTAAACTTCCCAAGATGCAATATGTCTCTTGCCCCTTGTTGTATTGTCTAGCACAACTGAGAATAGTCTGGCTTCCTCAGTTCTGAAATAACCTTCAGGTAACCATAGGTTTCTATTGACTCATGTCTTAGACACAGTGTTGCCACACCAATCAAATCCAGCTACCTCATCCACTGCTCATGTGCCCCAACCAGTATGGCAGCCTTCTCTCCACTTTCTCCACAGAACTCTGAGGTCTCAATATTCAATGTGCAACCTTACTAGCTCTGAGCAGAGAGACGATGACTTTGCTGGATGTGCCAGTCGTGATGCTTCTATTGTAGCTTAGTATGAGGTTTTGCTTGTTTGCCATAGATGTGTATCGTTGAATACAAATTCAACCTGCTTTCACTGTAATCCCCAGCAAGACTAGGGCAAGGCTGCTGCCCTGCCAATGACTTCCTCACTTGTACCGATTCTCTGAGTTGTTCTGCATTGTTTTTGTTTAAAAAGAACATGAAGATATAAACAGCAATAAATGTATAAATGTTTGCCATTTACAAGGGGGAAACATTTTCAGTCTTTTAAGATAATATGTAAACTATTTAATTCCGTTGATTTCTAAAAAGCCTAATAGGAAATATCTTGTGAACACAAAACCCAATTTGTTCAGTGTCCAAGACCATGGTTTTGACTGAAGCAAAATTTAAATTTTAGCTTAAGATAAATATCAAAGGTTCTTCTTCATTTCATTTGTATCAGTACTGCACTTGGTCAGTCAAGCCAGGGAATGCTACTATAACCCAGAAGTAAAAAACAGCCATCAACAGTAGTTGCAAGCCATTGTATTACACTTCGTTATATGCCACTTAGAAGGTCTTCCATTGCTTTATTATTTGTTGGGTTTTTTTAGTTCTTTCTGAGGTGGTTTTAGGGGTACTTTTTTATTTTCAATGCTGATTCTTTTTCTTTCTTTTTATTCATACGTTCCCTTGTAAAATATATTGGTTTTAATGGAATATATGAGAACAAAAAGGGATATATACAGCAGTCTAATTTAATCAGCTGCAAATGTCTCTGTTGATTATTACAGGCAGATTCATGGAAGTGTTCATATATATGCTAAATTAAGACCCTGGAAATACAGGTTAATTTAATGTCCTTCTAAATTATATTAAATTTAATTTCAATTATTGAATTGTGAATTGGAGCTCATCACAAACTAGTAGTACAATACTGTATTTATACATGCACAGACACATGTACATGCATGTACACACACACAAACGTGAGTGTGCACAGAAAGATGGCTTTGTGCCACTTCATTGAATTGAAATCAGCAGTCTTTCCTATCAATCCCAAACAGTTAGCCCCTGGTTTAACATCTTTCCATTAAATATTATGTTCATGTGAGGACTAAGAGCATTACTATTTGTGACACTACCCCTCAAACTGATATTCCTCTCTCATGAGGACTTAACAATACAAAAAAGAAAAATGTATATAGTCACAGTATCTGGACGTTTCCTCCAAGACAGGTAAAGCACAGTACTTTAAAAAGGAATTCTATATACACTTCTGGTGCAAAATGTGCCATGCTTTATGCAGGATAGCTCTTGACCATCTCAGAAGAAAAAACGAATGCAAAAGAGATGTTAACATAAAGTCCTTAAAATCATAGCTATCCAGCTCACTAAAAGTGCAGATTGTAAACAGTGATTTCTAAATTCTACCAAAAAAAAAACCCCTCAAATTTTAATATGGCAAAATTTTAAAAATTAAACTATTACTATTTATGGTTATGTAAGTCTATCTGATCAATATTTTCTTAGACAGGAATTAAATTCTTTAGCAACAGGTTAATTTCCAAAATATCCAAATGATATAACTTTATATTTGTTTTGCTTTAGTAGAAGTTACCTTGCCCCTAAAATACGATAAATCAAATTATGGCATATATTTTTTAGAAAAAAGTAGGCAGAAAATAGATTATATTTACAACATGAATTCTCAAAGTACATTGCATTCATTCTTGTTTAAGTCAGGTGTATTATACATTATTGGCAATTATGTTTTATAAATTATAATTGAATTGTTAGCATTCCCTTCCCTTTTCACCACTACACCCTTAAAGACAAAGAGATTTGCTCCTTGAAGTTAATTCCAGGTAAGACAATAATGTGTTTTATCTATGTTACAGTATAGTATTTTGCTCACATTTGGCTCTCATTATTCAATTTTCCATCTGCTGTTTTTTCTATGCTTGCTTTCTTACCATTAAGTGTAGTTTCTAGTAACCTAGTAACTGGAGATTTAAAAAATGGATGTCGGGACTCTCTGTTTGGGTCCAAATAAAGTAGGTTCATTGTTCCTCAAGGACAGAATTTACATGTTACTTTATTGATGAACAATTTAAGAGTCTGGTTGGATGCCACTGGGCATCAATTACAATTCTTGCAAGGACCTGGCATGAATTTACTCACGATTAATAAGATGTCAGCAAAGTTGAAAGAAATGTATTGATGTCCAATAGCGAAGTAATCAGATCCTCACAAGGCCAGGTAATATGAACATCTTTCAGAGAGGTTTCATCTATCTTAAATGCCATGAACAGATCCACTGCACTTCACAAAGGGAAAGAAGTGTGCAAAAAGAAGTACAGTACTAGGAACTTCCACACATGAAATTAAATGCAAGCAGAGTGTATCTATGAAAGTGAAAGCATAAGTTTTAAGGTATGCTTTTATAAATATACGCATAGATATACACATATATATATAAACTTGAATCTAAAAATGTCAACTTTGTAGATTTTTTTTTTCCTCACTTTTTGTCTGGGCCAGGCAGAAAGGAGACTTTAAAAGTCCAGGCTTTGGGCTTTGCATTCTTCCATTTAAAATTTTCCTCTCTGTGGCAGAACCTAGTGCTGAAAGTTAAGTGCATGAACCCATGGGGTATTTGTGAGGAGGGAAAGCAATAAAACAAGAAAAATATTATGAAAATTTGGAGAGCAATTATTCCAAAATTTCAAATGAAGATATGCTTCTGAAATACTCCTTTTCTCCAGAGTGACCTGTGACTCTGGACTCTAAAGGTGTCTTTGCTATGTAAAAGTTGCAGAGCCTAGCTTCTAAAATCCATTCATAAATTCTGTATAAACCTTTTGTTTAAGAAAACTGAAAAGCTATCAGATTTTAAACAATGAAGCAATGGTAATGGTCTGCAACTTTATATTACAACCTAGGAATGAGACTAGGCTTTTAAGTCCTCCTCACCACAAGTGCATCTGGATCCTCTCACACAGTAACCTAGTCAGGGATATCTGCATGCATTGTCCTGCCCTATGATTTTGAAGGATCAGAAGATTCAAGTCACCGGGTTTCTCATTTACTACTAACTATAAGAATGAGAACTGAAGCACTAGTATTCTTCCTATTACAACTGTCTGGTCAAATTCATCTGAGAGAAATTATGCAAATGTTTAGAGCCAGACAGTAGAAGCATGTGTTTGCTGCTATAGTAAATATCTTACCAGTTTGAAGGTATTATTGCTATTAAAATTTTGCAAACAGAGAAACTTGAGCCAACAATTACCTGCTATTAGCAGATGAGAGAGATTCTAGAAAAATTAATGGTTGCAATTATTTTTTACTTAGTTATAATCATATTTTTATAATTGAAACTCCTTTCTGAGACAGATTTTTATTTCCACTTAAGTGAGCTATTTGAAAAAGAAAGTGCTTTTGTTGAAAGAGTTGCTTAGAAACACTCATCAAGAAAAATATGACTTTATCCTAGAAGACTTTCTAAACAAAGCTGAGATCAAAAGTGCATAAGTCATTAAGTCTATCAAGTTGCATTCTCAAGACAAGAGCCAAATATATTTCATATAATTTCCCTGTGGGCAGTGATAATAGTAGGAATATTAAATTGCAAACATCATTGAAGTGTTTATAAAAATGAGGGCCAGTTAGAAACCAAAGCAATATCTTTCCATTGCAAGTGATCAGATGCATCAAAAGTGCTCATTTGTTTAAAACTGAAACTAAGTAATGGTGCATGAAAATTTCCTGACAACTACGGCTTTTATTTTCCTGCAATTAACCGAAAATAAGGAAGAGAATCTTTGCATATGCTTCAGTATCAGCTTAAAATGGGTTCCCCAAATTTTTTTAGCTGCTTCATACAATGATTGGTTTTAAAAACAAGTATGTAATTGATAAGACTAGAGTATGTATCACATTGTGGGGCATATTCTAAATATTCTTTAATATTTAGTATTTCTATAATGAAATTTTAACTAACTCTCTCTGCCTCAGGATAATGAGAATATGACACTGAGCCTCAATAGGATTTTCCTAGCAAACAATTTTTGATGACATATTAAATTAAATGTCTTAAATAAGGATTTGATTGCTCCAAAATTAACATCGCTTTTTAATTTATAGTAATTTGATATCAATTAAGATACATGCTTGACAATTTAGATATACATCCACTGTTGTACAGTGCAGTTAAATAAATAAATGTTTCCATAAGGAATTGGCAATTGTTTATATTTGGATAATAAATACAGAAAGAATAAGAGTATGAATAAGTAATGTTTGCTTTCAGAAATATACACAGATCAAAATGTTTCACATAATCACTTCAAAGATTTAAAAGTTGGTTTGAACAACAACAAAAAAATAAAATTATTTCTGTAGTCTTTGTTTTCCAGTATTCCAGGTATTACTGATAACAATATTAATGATATATCAGCTGGGCTTTCTTTACTGTTATGATCAGTGAAGGCCTGGTAAACCAATTTTCAAGGACTTTTTCTTCATGGCCATCCAAAATTTGAGCTCAAAAGGGGAATAAATCCTTAGTCTACATAGGTTCCTGAAGTCTGGGTGAATATTTACAAAATCCCCGTATGTTCAAAACATATTGTACATCAAATTGTCTGATATCATGTTGGCTATGACCATTGAAGATGAGTGCAAATACAATCCAGCATTGTGCCATTTAATCCCCAACTTAAAATCCTTCCAAGGAGACTAGACCCCTACAGTGCGAAACACCTTTGAGCATGCATTTCTTTAATTAGTGATATTTTTAAAAAATTCTCCATTACTTATTGTCTCTATGTACGTGTCATAAAGCAATGAAATAAAATGTGCTTGTGCTTCTGTCTGAGAGAAGAAAGAACCTTCATCAACATGCTGCAAAGTTATTGTCAATGCAACTCAGATAACCAGCAGCTGTGGAGAAAGGAAGTAAAAGCACAAAGATGTTTGAGTAGGAATTATTGCTTCTTGTGAAGAGAATTAAGGGAAAAGGCTGGGGAAAATATAAATTAAGAACAACAAAAACCATGAAACCATATTCTTCTCACATGTTTTCCAGAATCACTCGCACAATATATATGGTTATATTACAGAAATTAATTAGCCTGATGGACCTAATGGGAAGTACTAAAAAAGGCCATGATATCAGTGATATTTTTGTTTTATCTTATTGGATTTCACACTCTGAGCACAAAGCATAAAGAAAGAAAATGTATGTCCTGAAATATACAGAGCTCAAGAAGAGCAGCAGTCACATGGATAATTGCTGCTGTTAATATGTATGCTACGGATCCTGCATTCTGCTCCTCTAGAAACTTTGAAAAATAAAGCTAATTTTGAGCATTTGGGTGCATCACTACCGGTGCGTTCAGTTAAAAAATAATCATTTCCTTTTCTGTGCTGCCTTGCTGGATGCTTGAATAAAAACCATTAATGTCCTGTTCCCTCCTCAAAAGTCTAGAAAGCTCATGCCTAAAGAGGAAGATAATCAGAGGAAAAGGGCATTATTTCATAGTGATACAGCAGAGAGAGCTTACTTATAAGAAATAATTTTTTAAATACCTCTCAAATGTTTTAAGTTTCTAGTTGTAACTTTACTAGTTATAATCAGCCTTGAACTTTGAAGTGCATTATCATTTAAAACACATTTATTTTCCTTGAAGAACTCAGATTTTCACATGAGGCTGTTTCAGTCGATATTCCTAATCTGCATCCAAGACAGCTTCCTTGTCTATGTAAATTGTCTTTTGAAGATCTAGTCTTCAGATTAACAGAGAATCTTTGTGAGATACTTCTTTTTCACTGGGGGAATAATGCAGTTGCAGATATTCAGAAATTGAAAATATATAGGACAAGAAAAATAGTCCTGCAAGAATTCAAGTGGCAATGTTAGCAACACATTGACAGCTCAGGACACATCTAACACACAGACACACACCCCCACTTCCTGTAGATGCACATTTTCCCAGTCACTAAGCTGCAGAGAACCAACAGCACCATTTCCCAGGTGAAAACACTACAGGAGTGAAGAGTGCTGCCAACCATCTTTGACTTCAAGTCCTTTCCTTCTGGTGTTAGTTTATGGATAGAACTCTCCTTCAGATGTTCACTTCTTTCATCTTTGAGGGCTTATCACTCCTCTGTTGTGTCAGTATTTGTACCTATTTCTGGTACTTCATGGTATACCTCAGATGGGCGGAAAAGGTGGTGAGGCAAATGTAATCTCAGAAGGATAGGTACTTGAAAACAGTTGAAATCTCTCAAGTATTTTTTAAGAAAGATATGGAGAAGAAAAAGTAGAACAAAGCAAAAGTCTGTGCTGCTGGTACAAATATTTTTTCCTTATCAACATTTTTTGATTCAAGAGGAATGAGTGGCATATATATTCATACAGTCTGACTAACACCCAAAAATCTCTTGTAAGAAGTGCATCTTCTTTTATATTTGTCCAGATAATGTGGGAACAAAATAGGTAATCCAAGTTGTTTCTGAGGCCATATGCACTGTCCTGGTTTGACTAGGATAGGGTTAATTTTCAACAGAAGTTGGGAGGGAGCCTCAGCCAGGATAGACAATTAAACAGCCAATAGGTTATTTGATACCATACTGATGTCATGCCTGCTACATAAGGTCAGCAGCCCCAAGGACCCTGCTGGTTTGGGCTGGGTTGGCACCTTGCTTAGAGTTCACACGGTCTGTACAGTTTATATGACTTGGTTTGTATATAGTTCCATTACTGTTATTGTTACAATTGTTCTTACTTCTCCTTTTGTGGTGTTGTATTAAATTCACCTTATCTCAACCCATGGGGTTATGTATTTTCTTCCCTCTTCTCCTTCCTGTCCAAGTGGTGGGAGGGTAGTGGGAGAGCGGCCACTTAGTGCTCAGCTGATAGCTGGGTCTAAACTATGACATGCACTAAGAAAGGACTTTTAATACAGCAAAATAAGAGTCAACATTCCTTACCAGCAAGATCTAAAGAGGACAGAAAACCAAAGTGAGAAGATTTACGCCAGTCTCATCCTCACCAAGAGCATCACTTTTGGCAGTAATTTTAACAAATTGTCTCCCATTTCTCTCCCATAGAATTTATTCTGTTGGGCCATTGACAAACTTTTATATCTGGCACCTGTTCAATCACAGTGAAAGAATTAATATATTTTTAATAATTATTTTTTCACCACATACTTGAATCAATTTTCTTTTTCTATAATATTAAATGCACTCGTGCAACAATTTGGTGGACTTGTCAGTGTTGGGTTTACACTTGTACTCTTAAGGGTCTTTTCCAATCTAAGTGATTCTATGATTCTATGAACCTCTTAATACTCATGAATATCTTGGTAGTGCATATGTAAGATTAGCAAAAACATTGCTGATTGAAGTGCTGAGGCCTTGGGCTGTGGCCCCTGAGTTCAGATTGACCTATGGGTGAATAGATGACCTG
>VYZX01001742.1:132690-175055 GCA_013401335.1 Brachypteracias leptosomus | reverse complement strand
TTTTTTTTTTTTTTTTTTTTCTTTTCTTTCCTCCATCTTTTTGTGAGTGCAGCTGGGGGTTTTGTTTCAGAAGGAACAAAAAACAACAAACCAGATATTTACAGTATTTTTTAATCTTCCACTGAGTGGTGCTGATCATTATTCAAGCTATGGAATTTCATTAGGTGGATCATTGGCTTGTCCCCAAGCAGTAGTTTCTTTTTGCCAGGAAGCTGAAGGATGATGCCTTCTGAGAAAACACTGAGCAACTTTTCTGAAAGCTGACATTTGATTGTGTCTATCCCACATGCACTATTCGAATATCAAATAAACATTTCAATGTGGCATCAAAAATATAAAGTTCCCTCTGAATACATGCAGCTTAACCTACATAAGCACATACTTCTTTCAGATTGCTCCTCTTCCTTTGAAAATACATTCTTTGAATGATGAGACGTAAAAAGATATTATAATGCAGAAGTAGTTAATAGGTGGTTCCCATGTTCTGTGTACTTCTGTACAATTACAAATGAAGTTATGACCTCTGTTACCCAAATGACTCAAAACAGCACTAATAGCCTCTGACAGGTGTTATAGGCATGACTGCTAGCAAACTCCACTGAAGTTGCTTAAAATCTCTGATTAGTAGACATGTTTTCAGTTACTTACAACTATGTCTAATTTTAATCACCACATTGCAGTTCTACAGACTTTGCAGATTTTCTGCCTCTAAGGGACAGAGTAGATTTTAAGTTTCATCCAAAAAATTTCAGCTCTACAAAATACCTGTAATATATTTTGGAGACACAGGTATAGTTAAAAACAAAATATGAGATTAGCATCTTAAACAGATGAGAATCTTCTGTTTTTCCTGCAATTTCCCTCCTTGAAAATGAGGATAATTCCATCCCTCAATGACATTGTGAAAACTCTCTGAAAAAAATTAAGTTACTCTAATCACAAACACAATACAAAGGACAAGAAAATTACTGACACTATCTTCAGAGCAGTTTAAGTAAACAAACAAAAAAGTCAGAAATAAGATACAATTGTCACAGAATTAAAGGACAAGAACACCCCCCACCCTCCCCTCAGCTTTAACACATTTAAGGAAGCTACCATATAACTGCAGAGTGGCCCAATTGTAGTTTGCGTATTAATTGCCATTTGGGCATTTTCCAACAGTTCATAAATGCATTTTTCTGGCAGGCAATTGGAGACATGATATACCCAGTGTATGGAACTGGCATGATTTCAGCCCTTCCAGCACATTATGAAATAAAAGGACCTGTTCTACCCAAGGACAGAAGGACAACTTCTATCCCACTGTATTCCTTATTCCCAGTGACGTTGTTAGACAATTATCTTCCTCTAAGTGCAAATCTAGAAGCTTGCCACTTCAAACAGCTGCATAAATGAATTTGTCTGCCAAGAGTATTCACCTGTCAAACCAGCCTTTCATACTTGGCAAGGATTTCATTCTGTTGCCTAAAACTCTTGGACACGGGCTGCATCTAACTATGCTTAGCCAAGACAGAAACAGTCACATCATCAGAAGATTATCTGGGATTTTTCCTTGGATATACAGGTAGTAGATGAGTAATGTGCTAATCCAGCAAGTCACCACATTTGTGACTATTGAGTTAAACTCTAATAATTCTATTTAACTCAAATAGTAAAGAACAACAGAAATATTTTGCAGACTCACTGTTTATCTCTTTTTCTGATTTTTCTTCAGTAGTATCTTCCCAGATATATGTATTTTATTTAGATAGCCTATAATTTTTAAGACTCAGGCTACGGCAAATCTAAGTCAGAGTGACTGAGTCCTTCAGGGAGTATATGCAGCGCTCACACCTGCCAGGAAATAATAGCTGACAACTAAGCGAAACTGAGAAGAATCCATCTAAATGAGCCTCATAGCTTGAAAAGTTTTCCTGCTTTTCCAGATAAACTGGGCAGAGCCGCAGGAGACAAGCTTTCCACACTGTAAATGGAGCAGCAATCAAACTGAACTGCATGATCCTCATTCTTTTGAGCAAGTACACCGAAGCCAAGAAAGATTAATTGAAATAGTACATGTGGCTCTTGACAAGCTTCTTGCAACTGCCATAACTTTATTGCCCTTAAGTATCCTGAATTTGGACAATAACTGGAATATGAATGACAGAAAACAAGTCAGAGGGCAGCCAAGAGAGGAACTCTTACATTTCATATGAAGCATCACCAGGAATCTTTTCCTTGTTCACGGATGAGCCAGCTTGGAGGCAGGAAGCAAAATTATTAAAGCTGTATCTTCATAGAGAAGAGTTAGGATTTGGCAATAAATACAACTTTGCAAAATGACGTAAAGCATACATACACTTTCACTAATCTAACAGAGACCTTTTTCAATTTGATTCCATGAAAAGTTATATTAGCCCCTGAGAATAATCTGGATTTTGAATGTTTCCACAGGCACTGGGGAAAAAAAAAAAAAAAGAAACAAAACAAAAAAGTGCAGATCAAAGCATATAGTAAAGCGTCAGCCATCAAACTCTGGAGCCATAACAAAGGCTTTATAATCTAAAAAAGATTAAATGGTTGCCACTTTAGAGTGTTTCTGTGAGTGAGAGATAAATGAGAACATGGTAAAGGTCCAAAATATACCAGCTGAACAAAACCCGTCTGTTACATTTTCCAAGACGACACTCTGCTCTGTGAGCTTTATTAGAAAGTGCACGGTGAGTCTAGCCAATATTTCCCTGAACAGGAAAACCTCAGCCCTGTGTATCAATGGCAAGAAGAGCCAAACAGTGTAACAAAGACCCTTTCAAACACGGGAAATCTAATTAAGAAGGACAAAACAGCTACTGTGAAAGAACCAAAACTTCTATAACATAATACATTTCCAAAGGTGGAATTTTATAGGAACACAAGACTTTACTTGTATCCCCTTAACTTCACACTTAGGTTGTATCAGTTCTTTTGAAGTATTTGCCTAAATAAAACAAGCATAAACTGTGACAGACTCAAAGTAAACTGTACACACTGGTAGAATTGTTTAATCACAGTATTTGCTCTGAATTTTACAGTCAGTATCCACATCTCTGTTGACTTTACACAGCATTTTGAAAGGGAAAAAACTCTGGCTATAAGCAACTTCAGAATGTCAGCTCACTGTACTACCTCCTATAGTGCCAGCAACTGAACAACCAACCATTGGGAAGGTTAATACAAAACTTCAGCAATTAAAAGAAAAACCTTTTAAGTTGCTCCTTTGAAGAGATTCAGACAAGCAAACTAATTAGTGTGACAGATCCTGGAAACATCTGATTACAAACTGCAGAGGACTTGACAATAGCGCGATAGATTTTATCCAGAACTAAAAAAGTTGGGGAAAAACCCCCAAACACTTCCATTCCTTTAGGATGACTGAGAGACTCAATTTGGGGCGAAATACATATTATCACATTTTTTCCTCTGGAGTTTTACCATCCATTTCTAAATAAACTAAAGTTGTACACATTTTCAGAGACCATCAGTTTGTTTTTTCTCCAAAACTGGGACACCTGGAAACCCAGCAATTTCCATATAACTAATTAAGGATACAGAAAATGACTTAATGACTGATCTCAGAAATTCATTAGATTGTGATATACTGCTTCCTGCTAGTATTACCATTGGAACTGGTTGTTTGTTTTAATAATGGACTCTCTGTGGGAATCTTAAGTTTCCTAGGAGCACAAGCAAATTACCACCAGTCTCTGGAAGGAATAAAATAAGAGAGAGAATCAAAGCAACCCAATAAAATTTCCTAAAATCAGTTTTTGCCTGTTTGCTACTTACATATCCGATGTACAACAGAAACCAAATGTCAAGGAAGAGAGTGAGCTGGGCAACAACAAAGTTTTTTGGATTTTCATGAATTAAAAGGTTTCACTGCAGACCTTCCTTGTATAAAATGTCTTTTAAAGACAAAAATATTGAACTGCAGCTGGCTTTTCAGCAAGGCACAGAAATAAAAGGAATAGGATAAGAAAGTAGAGCACAGGAGTACAACACGAAAAAGCGAAAGAAGAGTTTGAAACAATTCTGCAAAATATACTCTGTTAAGACTGAGGTCACCAGAATATGCCATGTGAAAAAGTGTTACAAACTACTGAATTTGAGGTCTCTAATTTCTCTCTCGCTTAAAGCAATATCAAAATTATGTTTTGTTATTTTCAGACTTCAACAACAAAGCATTGGGGGGTTTTTTCAGGGTTTTTTGGAGGTGAGCTGGGAGGGCGTGCAGGGGGACATATCCTTTAACAGGTGCAATGATACTGCTTAAAACAATTGTAGCAGAAAGAAAAAAATATTGCCTCCATTAATACTTCAATCAAACAGGCCATCTGGCAAAAGTCAGGGAAACTTCATTCTTGAAACACAAGCTTGCAGCATGAAGTATGAATATGAGAGCTACTTATTTCTATGTTAATGATGGTGCTACTAGGTCAGCTAAATTATGACCACATTGAGATCTTCGTGAGCACATCTACAGCAACAGAAGAACTGGTTTAACTGCTTTCAACCTGGTTTTACTCAAATATTGTCCAAAGTCTGGCGAGCCCAAGTAACTATGTAATTCCTTCCTGATATGATGGGCTGCACAGTATTCGAGTACATGTAGGCAAACCAAGTCTAACAGCAAGACAAACTTAGTTGTCTTTGCAATGGGAAAAGGCTCCGGGCAGAGCAAACTATAGAATTTTCTGGCTTTCGGTTGGGCTATGAAGAAAAGCAGCATTTTGCTTTCCCTGCTGGGTTACTTCTAGTAGTAAGAGAACAAAGTTCCTCTGTGATCCCCTCTCAGGCCTCTTAACAATCTCTCCTGAGTGCAGCTGCAAGCCCCTTGCACTGCTGTGAGATCCCTTAAGGAACATGCTGGCCACATCACTGCCACAAGTTCAGCCCTTTCTACTGACCTGTAAAGACTGCAATGTTTTGATTTGTGCAGTTGGAACACACAAACATCTTAAACACTGTTTCAAAATCAAAGCTTACACTATTATTTTTTTTTCTTAGTATTTAGAAGCACATGAAAACCCAGAGCCTGCCCAGAGCACTAGTGTTGTGCTCTGAAAGGCCCATTCAGAACTTAGACAACTTCAACACATAAACAATGTGGGAACCAGCTTTGAACTACGTTTATCAAATGCACAGTCAGAGCCAACCAACCTCTGGATTCCAGGATCCACATTAAAGGAACAGAAGCAACCAGCCTACTCCCTTCTAATATGTTGCTTGCTAGAGACATTATTAATTACTTGTAGCTGTTATTAGCACTCAGCTGTATGAACATGTTCACCACAGATTATTTTTTAACACCACATGCATCTGATGGCATATGGCACCAAGCAATTGTACTGTCTGAGTTTGTGGGGAGATGCAACTGATGGACACTTGGTGCAAAGGTTCTTTAGCCAACTCCCTCCACCTCCACCTATCCAACTCAAGTTGAACACAAATTATTAGAGTGCTAATTCTATATAGCATGGGAATATTGAGAAAAGTTTGAGGAAAAAACACTGCAACAGCTGAAGCCACTGTATAGCATATAAAGACTCAAAGGCTAAGAGGACAGGCTTACCTTTCCCATTCTTTGATCTACAACTTGTGGCTGCACCAAACAGGGGCTCCCCACAGCTTCTGCCTTCCCTGTTACCATGTTTCTTCTCCAACAGGAAAGGGTTCTGCTCACTGATAACCAGAATATGCCTTTCTTGCCATTTATCAGATCAAGAGTTCATAAGATTAGGAAAGATAAACTCTGTCCAGTGTGAAGATTTGCAAGCTCAGCCACCCATAATCTCAGGTAATCATGAGGACACTATGACGTTGCTATTCTGGTTTTCTGCAATTGCTTCCAGAGAGAAGCAGCCAGTAACAGAACATGGCTCCAAGTTTTACTGGGCGAGAATCTAACTGGAATCTGTGGAAGGATGAAATGAACCAAAAAAGCTTTTCCAGTTTCTTCTGAGATAACAAAACCTTCTCTGTTACCCCACTCATCTTCTCCCCATCTTATTAACACACCTGCATGGACACAGAAGAGATGAATTCTTCATGTAATACCCAATTTCAAGGAAAAGAAGTTTCTCAGAAAATTTATAATACATTATAAAGTCTCAAAGAGTGCACAAAAAAATTCACAAAGTCTCAAGATTATTTGCTTTTCCCTGAGATGTTGGCAGAAACATTTACCTCATCTTTGTTCCAGCCTTGATTGACACACTGTCAATAACTTGGAAATTTTTCTCCAGTTTCCAACAGAGAAAGGCTCAGGCTTGCAAGGTTAGAGGTGGTATTGCTTTGCAGCACACACGGTTGAGCTCAGCATGGTCAGTTCTACAATGCCAGGTGAGAGCTAAGGGAAGTCACCCAGCCAGGTGGCTCAGCACTTTCCCTGCATGAGATGGGGCTGGCAGCAAAGTGTGTAAGATGAGAGGTGTGCTGCTAGCTCTCTTCTTCCTCAGGCCAACACCAAACTCAGAAACATCCCCTCAGCATACCTTCATCTTTTCATCTTTTATTCTTTATCTTTTTGCTCTTCTCCATCTTGAATCAGCCAAAGGGGAACATGCTACTGAGAGATAGCGAGCTCAGCAAGCTACCCCCAACAGGAACTCACTTTGGCCCAAACAAGACCTCTTCCAACTGGCCCCAACGGGAGCTCTCTTCAAACTGATCAGCTCCTTGTTTTTTCAAAACTGATGGTTCCCTGGTTGATGTATCTCTAGCCTCACCCACCACCCCACCCATGATCATCAGGGGGAAGGCAGGGCCTCACATAGGTGGGACAGTTTCTGCCTCTGGGGCCTTGAGGAATCACTTGGGGAACAGACCATACTGCTTGGTTGGAATTCATCCATAAGTCAACTCCAACTTGGGGCCCAGAGACCAGGCCCCAGCACTTCATTCGGCCCCCTGACCTATGGATGATTCACAACCTCCATACTATCCCCAAGCACAAAGACCTATTTTTCCAATTGCTATACATATAAATTCTTTAAACAGCGAAGGGAAAACCTCTTACGTGGCAGTTACCATACATACAAAGAGTAACATGAAATTTCCTTTACAGATTATATATACGAACAAGAAATTTCACATTTTATACAATCTTCACTTCGCTGTTACCACTTACACACATTCTTCATAGTTTAACGCATTCTATCCACTTCTTCATCTGCTAGCTTCTCCCCAAGGTTTGTCATTACATGGTGAAGTTCTGCAGCACTATCTCTTTACCATCCAGCAGAGCATCATTATCAAAGTCCACTTTCTCTCTTTGCGTTTCCTCTTTACAGTCCAGCAGAGCATCCACATCATTATCAAAGTCCACTTCATCTCTTTGCCAAAATTAGTTCTGCTCATCACTGTCCCCAACTCCTTTGTGGTTATCTTCATTACCNACTTTCCAACCTTTTCTGCTCATTTTGTCTCTTTCTGCTCACTCTCTACTCACAAAATTACATTCTCAAAGTCCAACTTTTCTGCTCACTTTCTACTCACAAATGCTCTTTAGTACTTTAATAATTTTCATCCCTTTGTCTCTTTATCTCTGCTCACTGACACTTTCTTATTCTCAAATGCTTCCTGTTCAAGCTGGTCCCACCTTGTCTCTTTCTGCTCAGCTTCATTTTCTCGCAACCTCGGCAACAGCACACAGGATCTCCTTGAGGGGATTCCCAATCTCATTTAATCCAGTTTCACAGAATCTTCCTTCAGACTGAGCTGTCAACTACACCAATTTTGTGCTGCTAGTTGTCTTCCTCCTCAGGCCAACACCAAACTCAGCAACATCTCCTCAGCATACCTTCATCTTTCATTCTTCATCTTTTTGCTCTTTTACATCTCAAATCAGCCAAAGGGGAACACACCACTGAGAGAGAATGAGCTCAGCAAGCTGCCCCCAACAGGAACTCACTTTGACAGGCCCAAACAAGACCTCTTCCAACTGGCCCAAACAGAAACTCTCTTCCACAGGAGCTCTCTTCAAACTGATCAGCTCCTTGTTGCTTTTTCCAAACTGGTTGGTTCCTGGTTGATATATCTCTAGCCTCACCCACCACCCCAACCACGATTACCTGGAGGAAGGCAGGGCCTCACACAGTTGGCCCAGTTTCTGTCTCTGGGGCCTGAAACCGCTTGGGGAACAGAACATACTGCTGGGTTGTGACTCATCCATAGGTCAACTCCAACTTGGGGCCCACTGCCCAGGCCCCAGCACTTCAACAGGCCACAGTGGGGTTCCCCAACCAGGCACCCACATTCAGTCTATAGCAATAGGAAAAACAAGCAAACCATGTTCTTTTGGGCAAGCAACAAGCAAGCAATTTACCCAAACTACACAACACATTAGGGGTCAAGCAGAACAATTCTGCTATCCAGTACAAAGTCCCACATCCAGCTCCCATCATTCCCCTGCCGTTTCCCTCCATAACTTCATGCATTGAGCACAGATGGTATGGTATTTACACAGAGGCTTTAAAAGACTTACAAAGTATAGAAACCAATGTACTGCAAAGTATGTCTGGTTTGTAGCTTTGAAAATTTCGTAAAAAATTACTCTGGGAGATTTAATGGTTAAGCAATTCAGTAGGGGACTGTGGAATGTAAGACCCTGATCAGAAAATCATAAGTATGCTCTACTTCATTTATGTACTGCATCCACTAAAACTCCAAACAGGAGCTAAAGGACCACAGGAATAATACCAAAAGCACAGGCACACAAACAGCCATGTTTTTAAAGCTGCCTTTAAATTTCACTTATTAGGCTGCAGGGTGCTCTTAGTACCTAAAGCAGAACTAAATGCAGCAGAACAAGGACATTCTTCCATTTTGTTCTGCCTGGGACACCTTGCCTATAACAAACATTTTCAATTACATGAGTCTGGCATCCGTTTTTGTGCTTTTAAGAAGACAAAATGCTAGACAGGACTGTCTTTCCTTTGAAGTATATGAATGCTCATACTCACAGTGCCTGAGAAGCATTTAGTGTGCAGCCTGGCTTGGAGAGCTGGTAATTCAAAACAGAGCTGTAGAACTTTCATGCTTTGTTTAAAGCAAACAAAGAAAACGTCCCTCTGTTGAGACTCACTCAGAAATTTTTTTAGTATTAGGATCAGCTTACTCACTGGAAAGCAGCAAGAAGTAGTAGTAAAGAAAAAAAAAGAAATAAGAAGACCAAAAGTAAGAAACCTCAAGAATTCAAGCATTCCATCACTATGTGTGCGTATGCATGTATCAAAACATTTTAAAATAATTTAGGGTCTTTTCCTCATTGCCTATGGAAGTGCACAGTAATTTTTCCAGCAAATGACAATCTAGTAATTAATAGTTAAAATTTGAGGAAATGCAAAGAAATTCTTTTTCTTTATTTCTACTGTCTTATACTACAGTCATCACAGGTGTTATCATAAAGTCTTGTAACAAAAAAGAACAACAAAGGAAAAAAAAGAAAAGAGTCATTTTCTGTTCCTGTGTCCCTTTGACAAAACTGAATACATGCTATGTCATGGGTTTCAGAGTATTTTTAGCTTAAAAAAAGATTTCCATTTTAGGCCATTATAGCCAAAGAGTACTGCTGATAAGTAAAATCTGTTCCGCTATCAACCAGACAAAGCTCAATTCCTTGCTGCTCTCGTAATTAATCTTTCATCATTTATTTCAAGCGGCTGGAAGGGGCAAAAAGGTTTCTTCCAGGTTATTTTTCCATTTAGAGTCCTAAACCATTTTACAAGCTCCATCTATCAATCAAATTCAACTTTGCTCTAACAGCAGCAGCAGAACTTCTATCCACACAAGTGGCAAATCAGTTTATAAGTATTTGGAATTATTCTATTTGCATAAGCTTTTATATTAACTGCATCAATGTAAGAACAGACTTAAAGTGGAACACCACATATGCTTAGACAAGACTTATCTATGATAAGCTGACTCAATTTGGACACAGCAAAACTGCCGAAATGCATTTATAATTATGTTATCCAGTTTAACTAAATATATTTTGTCCTAGCTACGTTAAATACCTATCTAAGACCTCATTTTCTTCAGGGAGAAGATGGGGATTAATTGGTAAGTTGGCTATAATCACATATTATAGCAGATGAACTGCTAGCTCATTCCTAGGAAAAGAAAAATCATTAAAAGACTTCTCCAGATTTTTGTGCAGCATTAAGTATTTACTCACAATGTAAAGCACTGGAAAGTGCTAGAAAAACCTTATCACTGTCTTAACACCTCAGAAAGAAAAAAATAAAGTGAAATTTAGTTCTTCTTACAGTACGTCAAATTATGATCCATGATCCAAGAACAATTCTCAACCCGACTTTAGGTTTCAGCACTGATATACGTGCTTCTTACAATTTTTAAAAATAGATTTAATCCAATTTCTGCTACGTTAAAGAATGCAATAATTTATACATTAAAAATATATTTGTATTCACACAAATATATACTTCACTTAGATTTTACTTATAATTATATATCTACTAAATGCACTGATGTGTACTTTAGTTAAGCAGTACTTGAAATCTAGTATGTTATTTTAATAATATATGCTTGAAACTCAGCCATGAATCAAATATACACTAACTCCATACAAGAAATTTGCATGCAAGTACTTTTCAGTCAAAATTTGGCCCTTCAAGGAAACACATATTAGTGTTATAATATATATTAAAATTCTAAGAATAAGTATTGAAGATTTCTTATCAAGATTTGCTTTTTAAAAGCATTCAAAACCAAAATACAGATCTGGGAAGCTGAACATATTGCTGCAAGAAGGTAGCAGCTCCCTATCTCAAAGTTTTGAAATTAGGCTTACACAATGCAAAGCTCTAGTGACAGCAAGATTGGGCTCACAGTTATCAACTAGTAAGAGAATAAGGAAACAAGCAACAGAACAACACACAAAAAGCAGAGGAGACTGAAACTAAAAGCGGATTTTGGTCACAAGAGGTCCTTTGATTTATCCTTTTCTCCAGCTAGGAGATACAATTAAAAAAAAAAAAGAGCAGAACTCGAGAACATAAGGAGAGACAATAAAGGACTGGCCTGTTTTGACTTCTCTTCCCGTTCTTTAAATGCATATCTATATCAACTTTCAAGCAAATAAACATTTTTCTTTGCTTCAACTGCCACCCACTGGAAAAGGAAAGCAACATTAATTCCAAATTGCAATACCCTAAATAGGTCAGAAAACCAATCTAACAGATACCAGTACAGACTACATTAAAGCTCTGGCATTGCCTTGAAAATCTTAGTGGCACTGATAGAAATACGCAAGCTTGCAAATTAAACTGAAACAGAAAAAGGCAGCAAACCAGAGCTCCACTTCCTCTCCCTGTCCTGGCCTGCGGGCTTTCGGCTTGTATTGCGAAAGGTTTGGAGAGGAGCCGGCGTTCAGGAAGATGAAGTGAGAGTAATGGGACTGGCAGTACCTCTCTGACAAACGTGGTGCAACCAGGAGGAGCAGCACCATGCAGCCTGGCAGTTCTCATCGCTCTGCGCTGCTCCTGCTGTGCTCCAGCTCTATCTCCATACTCCTATTGCTGCTCTCTCTCCCACTTGCTCTTACAACAGTGACCCATCAGCTTCTTTGCCTAAATAGCACTTCACCATTCCAGCTTTCCGTCATCAGCAACCCCCATATTCCCTTCAATGGACACGTGGGGTGCCTGTGGTGCAGGAAGTTGGTGGTGCAGATCCAAAAACTTAATCTTTTAAGTAATGGAGCAATGTGGAAGGGCTTGCTTAAAAAATCGGTATAGGCTGCAACAGCGCATTCATCGACCTCAGATGAAACTTGTGCTAACTCTTGATAAAATAAACATATACTTACACCAAAAGTGCATACCTAGGGTAGCAATATGAGCTATTTTTATGCAGTGACAGCAGTATTGCAGCATGTTGCACAAACGCAACAAAACTCATCCTTAACTGAAACAGACTGTCCTGCAACCTTGCAGTTCTGCTGAACCTGCACTGAGGCTGATGGCTCAGCCAGGGACATCAATCACAGCTGAGACCATTGGGCAAGCAAACCTGACTGGTACAGCCACACCCTGACTTCCTGGAGAGAAAAAACCAACCTCTATTAAAATGAGACCAAATAAATGGGGGAAATTTGATTCCAGAGAACTTAACGTATTTTCAAGTGCATACATGAAGAAGCAAGTTTTGCCAACATAATTCTGCAATTATGGATGAGCTGATAGGCACAAATTAATTGCATGTTCCCTCACTGTGAGGGTCTAAGGAAACTGGAGGAAGGAAAAAAAAAGCCGAAGAACCCAACACAAAACCTGTGGGGATTAACAGCCAGACCTATAAATCCTTTGGTCCAAATCACATGTTCCTTCAAAAAGGCCTGTAGAAAAAAAAATCTACTAGGAAAAAATATCTGGCAGTATTCCCTCACAAAATGTCTCTTCTGCTGTTGTAAAGGTGGGGTGTTCTACTGTGAAATAACTTCACTGGACTTGCCCAAGAGATGCTTCTCTCACAGGACAGAGTCAGGACCAAGATACCTGCCAAAGTTGTAGTAGTGCTTTGAGCTGTATCTTCCTGCTCTTTAGTTCCCGTCAGGATTTTTTCCTAGACGGGACACAAGTGCTGCCTGTTGATCCCTGGTTTTACCTGTCCTTCTCTAAAACTTGTGCTAGGTTTGAAGGAACTAGGTAACTGGGGATACTGGAGTCTCCTTTTTGGCTAAGAGAATGGAAGACGACCTGTTTGCGTGCCAATGGCTCACTGCATTCAGATCAAAGTGGAACTGAACGCATTTTAGCTCCTAAAATTACCTGTAAGAGTTTAGCTCTTGCCCCTGGGATGCTGTTTCTTAGATAAACTTGTCAGACATTGTGTCAGCTCCTGTCAGTTATCAAGGAACACAAGAAAATGTAATATGAGAGATCTTGCATGATTTCCCGACAGACAAATCTGCTCTGGGTATTAGGCAATCAGCATCCTCAAGTCATTAGTAAGAATATTTGAGTTCAGTGAAGGCCACAGTTATCAGCCAACAGACACATAAGGAAACAGCTAAACTCTTGTTGAGCAATTCACAGCTCAGCACGAACACAGCATTAATGGACCAGTGCACTGGATGTGAAAAAATGTAATAATCATTGCTCAGTAACTGCAAGAACCAGAATGTAAAAATGAAAAAAAGTCTCTCTAAAAAAACCCCAAACCAGATATCTATCAATACTGGAAGCACCTATAATCACCCCTACTCCTCCACATGCAGAGATACTTGTAAGGCTGAGGGTTTCAGATCCAGATTTTTTATTTAAACTATAAAAAGAGCAGAGTTTGTTATCAAAATGAAAGCTCCTGGCAGCACCTACTTGATGTGTTTAAGACAGCCATCTGTACTCTCTCTTACAGCAATATACATTAAATACATTTTTTAAATTAAACAAGAATAAATCTTACTTTCACAAGAGTTTTCCAATAAAATATTCTGACACACAACTGTGTTTTTTAGCAAGTGAATTATTTCCTCCAGTTCAACAGGCACTAACAAAATCAGGAAGGTATAAAATGCCAATTTTGGTTACATAGTCATGCCTGCAAAATGTAGACACCCAGAGGCATTACAAAAAAAAAAATCTTGAATTAAAACATATGGGGCATCAGTCTCATATTTCAAACATGGTAGTCTTTCAAAGTCATTGCACTGTTTCTATTCATCTTCATTTTCCTTGAGAATACAAGTTAAGGACATATAATGGGCCCTACTTGCTACTGGCTGGACTGCATCTTCCTACCAAATTTTCACACAGAGGACTTTTTGAAAAGGAGAGACTGTTTCTTTTAAGAAAGAAATACAAGATTCCTCTTCTGTTCAAACAAGAATCAAATGCTGTCTCCTCCCAGAAAAGCATAGTTCAGCCATTGAACACTGTGTTAACAATAGCTTAGCTGCACTGCCTTTGTATTCACCGAGGAATTTCCCAGAAAAAGGCAGACTGCAGAAGCCAAGCTTAACCTTGAGTTTGACTGCTAGACTTTTTTAAACATCATTTCAAGCATCTATCTACATGTTCAAGCATCTAAATGCTAAAAAAATCTGGCTGAAAGTTAAAAAAATATATATAAAATTTTACTATCAAAAAGAGAAATCTGATATCACAACCAAAAGTCCTTCTTCCCTTAAGCTGTTCCTTATATTGAATATTGATAAGTCTAAGCAAATTAGATATCATTGGTAATGATGAGGAATGAAGTGGTACTGCCTAAACACTCAGATTTCATTCGTTTAGGCAGAAAAGCCATGGCAAAGATTAAATTGCACTTCCTCAAGAAACCAGAGAATATGACAAAGTATCAAATACGCAAACAAGGATTTTATTAGAACTCTAATAAATAGGTGTTGATGGGGGAAAAAAAAAAATTCAAACACTCAGAAAGTGGCTTGACACTTGAGTGCTAAAAAAATTGTCATTTTCTCTCTTTGTCATCTCATCAATACATACTTTTAACACAACCAACCACACTAGAGCAACGCAGACCTAGGCTTCCAGCTCCAAATCAGAAGCACGCATGACTTCATAGCTCAGAGTGTGAAAAAGGCTGAGGCTGAAGTTTAGATTTACCGCATATGTTTCAAGATATGCTGTATTTATAGCAGGTAGCCAGGATTAAACCAAGTCTAGAAATACTTAAATCATTTATAAGACTGCAAAAGACTAAAAATAACACAAATCAAGCTACTCAATTCACAAATGTACATCCCATTTTAGAGGTTTTCAGCCCTCCAGATGAGAAACAAAATACTAATTCAGACAACTACTCTGAGCCCAGTGAGGTGGAAAGGACTTCAGCCCACACACGTCTTCAGAAAAGAGGAGCACCCTCACTAAGCTGCTTGGGAAGAGCCTGTTTTAGTAGGGTCTCTGTCATAGACACAAACAATGCCTACTGCAACGATAGCTTGACCTATTAATCAGTCTTCTAGGAGCTATCCCAACTGTGCTCTCACTACCAATTAATGCAACCACTTGGTTATATTTCAACCAAGCAAGTCCATACTTTGCTCATAGCTCTAAGAAAAAGTATTAGGAATAGCAGGATAGGAATATATGTTACATGTCTGTTTTGGTCTCAAAAGTGGGTAGCACCTTGGAAATCAAGATAATCTTGTTCTGGGGCATACAGAGAGGTGCTGCCTCCCTCTCTCTTTTTTTCTTTTTTAAAATAGTTTGATGGTTGGCTGATCAAATGGGAGGAGACAGCAAGCACACACCCTCCTCCCTTAGCAGTCAGGCAAGTATCATACAAGGCTTAACAGCTTAATGTGTATCAGTTTCATTTTCCGTGACAGTCACTCCCAGACTTTATGCTTTGTGATTATCATATGAATGCCAACTATGCTTAAATATTCTTAAATAAACTTTTCCAGATAGAGCATTACACTCAATGGCAAAAAGATTACCAGGAAATACATTAATTCCAGTAAGAAGATACTGTAAAAAACATTCTGTGGTTTTATGTACTTTCTTAGCTTGTAAAATATTTTTAAAGAATTGATTTTATGGCCTGCCTTTTTGATTTGCAGCTATTGATATACATCTGTGCTGCATCACTTCCATCTTTCAGTCAGAAACTCTCAAATCTATCATCAGTCAGAAAAGAGCAACAGATAACTTACTTCATGGATGTCCAAGGCACCTTTCTGACACTAAAAGGTGGACATAATGTTCCACTTGCATAAATTTTAACTAAAAAAAAAAAGGCAACAGAAAATAATCTGAAACGCACAGATATACACATCAGAGTTCCATTTGCTGTATCAGTGTTACTTGTAATAACAAAGTGTGGTCTAGAGCAGACTAGAAATAAATCTTGTACCACTCTTGCCAAGGACAGATTTGTGAGGTTCCCAGTACTCCTGTGCCAGATCTCTCATTTCTCTACCTTTCCTGGTGTCTCTGGTAACAGGAGCAGCACACTGGTGCAGGTTCCAGTCACAAAGGCAGTATTTATAACCTAGGTGCCCCTATAGAGCTAGAGGCAGTAAACTAGAGAGCAGGCTTTTGCAAAATTACTCAGATAACATAAAAAGCTAACGGGGTAGCTCAGGCTTAGAGGGGTGATGCCTGAGAAAGTGTAAAAGCTCTCTTACAGGTTGAAATAACTGCCTTTCAAATGAGAGCATAACACAAGCCATTTCACCACTATTTTACCAAGGCTGTAAAGAGCCCTCCCAGGCTCATCTCTGTTAATTGCCTCTTTGCAAAGCACAGCAGAGGGGATGCAGAATGATTACTTTTAATGTGCTACCCAAATAGCTCTGAATGGGAACAAGCAACTTTCACAGAATCACAGAATGTTAGGGATTGGAAGGGACCTCGAAAGATCATCTAGTCCAATCTCCCCACCTAGATCAGGTCACACAGGAATGCATCCAGGCAGGCTTTAAATGTCTCCAGAGAAGGAGACTCCACAACCTCCCTGGACAGCCTGTTCCAGTGCTCTGTCACCCTCACTGTGAAGCTTTCCCACTTTCTATATTCCTTCTCCTTGTCCTTTGGCTCTCCACAGAGCTCTACAGAACTAAACTCTCCACTCAGATTATACAGGTAAAAGAAGATTCAGAGAAAAATGACAGGTTTTGTAATGGAGCAAGGAAAACAGTTTAAAAAACTACTGGGACACAAACTGCTTTGGTGCTTTTTAGGCAGCTTTGGGGCAGAACCTGATAACTAGGATGGAGAAGCTGCAACTAATGCAAGGATAATTGCAGAGTAGAAATTGCATAACCTTTCTCATCAGTGGATGATTAACAGAGGAATTTGGCTCCTAATAAAGTCAGTCAGACCCCAGACTCCACTGGTAAATCCCTTGTGGTCATCTTTCACATTCAGCTCTGGCTCATCTGCAGCAAACATTTCAACCTCTGGCCTATTCCTCCATTCTTTTTACGGTAGATTAAGTATATACTTCATAAATGCAATGAAGGGCATGGTGGACTATAAGTACATAACATATTTGGACTGCATCATGAAGAGACACACCTGAGTTAGCTTTAGGGAACTTAAATACCTGTGTCAACTAAGCCAACACAGGCACATACCTCAGCGCTGGCTAACAGCTATGAAGTATTTACACTGCATAGCCCACACTGAGGCTTGTGCTGCTGCAGCTTCACTGTAGCTTGGCTGGACTGAAGTGAACTTCGATACATCCGCACATGCTACAGTCCCACCTCCAGTTGCAGGGCAACTGTGGAGCAGGAGGTGATGAAGGGGCTCCTCTTTTCAGGAGCAGCAGCCAGAGTTGAGCTCCAGCTATGGATGGAGAACACGTCTGCAGGGCAGAGAATCTGTGCCTCTGCACAGAGACAGGGCAACAGTGAAGTGCTTCACACGAAACAGGGATAGATGGTTAATTTAAACTATTAGGCCCTGAAGTACTCAATTTGTCATGAACTTTAATTGTAATGACTGTAGCTTTTAGACATCAAAAGCAGCCCAAAAGCTTCTGCACTTTTGTCAGGAAATCAGTTACATTAATAAAAGATATCATCTTTCCAGGTTTTATTGTTATTTCCTCAATCTATATCACATCAAATAGCCAAGTTCTCTTTGAGCGATTCTTCCAAAGATTTCTCTTGAACAAAAGTAGCAACAAAATGTCTTAAATTTTCTAGTTTAGAAACAGTTTCTAGTTTAAAAAGAATTCCTCCTTTACAGAGTATCTTTTCAGCTATGCTGTGTGATCAAAGTCAAAATGACTATGCTGTTTCACTGTTCCATTCAGTAAGAACATTATGACCCTATTGTATAATTATGCCTAATAAGAAAGTGGGTTCTAATTCATGAAATACAAAAAAAGCTGGAGAATGAGCACCTATCTAGTTCGAACAATATGATCATCTTCCCGATCAATGATCTCACACATTCAATGAACAGAATCACCTCATGGCATCCTCACTAACCACACGCACACCATAGATGTGTAACAGAATATAATTTTCTATACGTTTCTATCAGCCACTGAGTGGCAGCAATTCCCTCACACTTAAATCTGAATTACAAGATGTAGGATGAAAATTTCAAAGCATTGCTAACTCTTAATTCTTCTATACTACCTCTAAATTCTTTTATGTTTACCATTACAACCATACAAATAATGCCTAGTGAAATATCATTGTATGTGTTTCAACTTTTAAACTGTAAAGATTTCAAAAGTAACATACTTTATTCTGATAACCAAGCTTCCTTAGAGGTCTGCTATATTCAGTTTTACAAAAAGATAACTTTGAGTAAAAATATGTGGATTAAGAAATTGAAAATGCCAGCACTTAAATAATTTCTTAAACTAAAAGACAAACCTATATATTTTATTATGAAACCCAAGGTGAAGGTGAGAAACTTAAAACAAAAAAAGATAAAAAAATTTAAATCAGTTTTGTAGCCTTATGTTTCCTTCCTTCCTCAATATTTTCAGGTTCCCATCATAGCATCTTGGGGTTATTGAAATCTATTAGTCCAAAAACAAATATCCAATTTTTCAATACATATATTTTCAGGAACTAAAATAAATGGGAAATGCTGCATATACACTTTTTTGAAAAGATGTTTATGAATTATTGCTTGACCACTTAAGAAGCACTTCGTTGTCTCTTGTTCAGAAACATATATGGGTTGTAGCTTCCTATTTGATCAGTACAACGCTGCATGACATTATTTGATAGAGGGAAAGATAAAGAGGTTATCTGATGACTTATGACATCATTAATAGACTAATGACTGTACGAGGCCAGGGCCTAAATAAGATTTAAAAGCAACCAAGCACACAACAAGCATATCCAGGATTTCGACACAGGCTATTTGTAGAGATGCTAAATGTTGTAATTCAGGCTTTAGATGAGTCTCTAGAACTATGAAGAGAACTAGCATGAGAACCAATTATCCCCCACCTGCCTTCTCTGCAGGTTCAGTTCTGTCCTCAGAAGCATCCAACTGTCAAGAGAGAGGATGCAGGGCAATAAAAGCCTTGCACATAAATCTCCTGCAGGAGCTCCTAGGTCCAGAGTAACCCTCTGCTCTGCACTACCTGAATAATCTAGAAGTGGTACAACAGCCAGCGCCCATGAGTAAACAGATGTCAGCTGTAACCATAGAATGCCATAATTCAATTATTTTAATGTTTCATACCCTAATGCAAATGGGGAATTCTCCAGCGATGAACTGAAAATGGGTTTTTAAGAGATGCAGCCCGGCATGTACACAAAAGCAACAGGCATTCCAGCTCCTTCACTTCTTATTGTCTGTCACCGTTCAGCTGGAAGCCTGACCAATTAAAAGATCGCGCATTTTATCTGCTTCGAACTCTGTGTCGCCCAGGAGGCAGAAACAGAGTATCCACGCGGCTGGGTGGCAAAAAAAGAAGTTGGTGTTATCATACTTGGCATTCCTGCTACAAGGAAGCTGCACGTTTCTGCCACGGACCACGGGGACCTCGTCACCTCCTCGCCCGGGGCACAAGCCTCTCCCACCCGCCGGCGCCCCGCGGTGCCGCCCGTCCCCCGGCCGCTGACAGCCTCTGCCCGCTCAAGGTCGCGCTTCCCCGCGAGCCGAACGAGCCGGCCCCATCCCGAGCACCCCTGAGCTCGGCGACTGGAAAGTTTCGGTGGGGAAGGTCGGCGGCCGGGCCAGCTCCGGGGCTCCCTCCGCAGCCCCCCGCCCCGAGGCGCACAGCCCAACATGGAGGCGCGCCTGAAGAAGGAAGCCCCGCGGCAGCCGGCGCCCCGGGGCCGGAGGCAGCCTCACCGACTCCCGCCCCGCAGCCCCACCGGCTGGCGCTGCCCGACCCGCCGGGACACACGCCGGGGCAGCTGGCTGAGCCCGGCAGTGGCCGAGGCAGGCGCCCCTCTCCCCGTCGGGAGCCCCACAGAAACCGGCCGGGCCAGAAGGAGCTGGAGCCCGTATCACTGCTTCCTCATTCACCCCGCGCCAGGCGGGGCAGGAACTGCAGAGCGGAGGGAGCCCCCGCGCCGGGGGCAGGTACCAGCACTCACCCGCTTCCAGAGAGCTGTCGGGGGCCGCGCCCACCACCGAGTTTTGGGCGCTACCCCGGGAGAGAGCGAGAGAGTGACGGAGGGAGGGAGCGGGTCCCACCGGGGCGGCCCGGCCCAGCCCGGCCCGGCGCTCCCCGCCCCGCGCCCCGCCCACAGGGCACAGCTGCGGCCCTCGCGCTCACCTGCTTCCTCTACGGCCCCGCCCCGGAGGCGTCGCGGGGCAGGCCAGGGTCGGTGGTGCCCTGTCCTGCTGCCGCGGGCTCTTCGTCTCTTCCAGAGGCGGCCGCGTATGGCAGCGCCTCAGCCCTCACCTCTGCGGCAGCCCCGGGGCTGGCCGGGCGCCGGAGCCGAGCACCGGCCCGGCCCGGCCCGCATTGTCCCTCGGCGGGCGGCTTGGCTGGAGGGCCCCGGCACGGCGCCGAAGTGGGTGGGCCGCGGTGGGAACAGTGTTGGTGCTGCGGCCGCTGAGCCGTGTTTGAGACGAGGAAACACGGGCTCTTTTTTAAGTTGTTTTGTGGTTTCTGTTTTTTTTTCTAGTGCTCCGGTCGCTGAGACGTGAAGAGCATCTGGGTTTGAGGAGCCAGAGCTCGGCTGGGGAGCGCTCAGTGTGCCCTGCCCAGCAGGGACTGGCACTCATCTTTCCTCAGCCACACTCCTTCAAGGCTTTTATTTAAAATCACAGAATGTGAATGTTCTTCAGTGGCTTAAAAACCGTGGATATTGGTTTAATAACGGGACCAGAGCTGAGTAGGCTGTAGCTCTGAGCCCTGCTGTCGTGTCAATGACCATCAAAGAGATGGCCTTTGCTGATGTGTCCAAAGTTAGAGACCTTCACTGGGCATTGAGGGTCCCAGCCAGGGTTTTCCCCCAGATTGTGCTCTGCTCCAAGTAATGTGGCTCATGTTCTCTTGCAGCCTTCGGTACTGCCATTGTCAGTGTTAAAGTGAGGTGTTTTAGGGATAGGTTGCAGCACAGGAATGTGTGAAGTGTAAGAAACAGAGAAAACACCACCATACTCCTGTAACAGGAAACCTTTGTCATAATTTTTTAACTTGTATAGGTCAGATGTAATTACTCCCAGGTTTTCATCTTAAATGATCTCGTTTGGCCCTAGCTGAAAGCAGTGATGAAACTCCCAGTGCTTTTTTGTGCCTCTGTGATGCTGTGGTGACTGGGTGCCTCTCCATGCAGGTGCAGGCCATGGTATGCAGCCGAGGGTATCAGGGTGTTGCTGGAGGCTGTGACCAGCTGTTTGATGGCTGTGGAGTCCTCTCTCAAAAGCCAAATTCTTTGGTGTCCAATTTCTTTCCAGAGCATTTCACTAGATATTCATAAGGTAATGTGGAAGTTCCTCAGTTGTTCTCTGACATCAAATCTGAAAGGCTATAATCTGTATATAAAACAGCCTTGTCAATAGTTTATTTATATGTGGAGAGTTTAATTTGAAGTAATTTATTTAAAAACAAAATTATTGTCAGTTGAGGGCTCTAGTGGATATAATGATAATCACAGTTCTGGTGAAAGCAATGGAGCAGAGTCATCTTAGGCCATTTCCTTTTTACTTCTGCTGCAAGTTAAACTATGTACTATTTTGTACAGATCCATGCTCTTATGCATATTTGAGTGTGGGGTTTTTTAATTGGAAAATGTATTTTTCTGTTTTGGGACAGAATATCATCTGATTAACTGTAATGCTATAATAAATTGAGTGAGGGCCCCCATTTAAAATTATGGAGATTGCTGTTACATTAAAATCCGGGGAACTTAATATGCATGAGCAATTAATGAATGTTGTTTTATAAAAGCAAAACTAAAACTAGTTTGAATGAGAAAGGAAAAAAATGGAAGCTGAGGCAAAGCAGCTTTCCTCATTTTAATACTTCCAGTGAAGTTTGACAAAATGGATAGTGCTTTAAAATGAATTTAATTTCATTTCATATTCTTTGGGTATTTAATGGAGTGTAAATGGTCAGAGAGAGTCCATTTAGGTTTGCAGTCTTCCCATATAATGTTGCAGGAAGTCATTGGTTAACTACTGTTGCATTTCAATTATTTACAGCATCACTTTAGTCCAGTTCTTTCTGAAGTAAATAATCTTTTCATGTTTGAATTGTGAAAATTTTGCAAGGCCTAAAGGGATTTGTGTACCACCAGTCAGCAGGTTCAAGTTGAATTAGGATTGAGTAGAGATGTAAAATTTGGTCTACATGAAATAAAATGGAGCATCCTCTCAACTAATACAGAAATGTGGCTTTAGAAATTTGAGGTGTTTCCTGGTACTGAGACTTTCTTGCTGACTGATTGTTTTCTGTAATTTTGCTTTTAAAACTCAGCAGGGCAAAATGCCTGATAATGCTCTTACAGCTGGAGGTTGCCTTGCATCAGATCAGGTTTTAATGCAGCTCAGAAGGCTTTATTAACACATTTTACAGGTATTGGAGTTGAGAAGGGGAAGGAAATCAGTTCTTACTGAAAATCCTTTAGTGGTGTCTCTGCTTTTAGCAGTTTAGTTCTGCATCAGCTTCTAGGTAAATAGTAAGGCATGCAGAATTTAATTGAGATTACAGGGTAACAACTGGAAAATAAAAAGTCACTCACAAAAACGGATGTGGAGAGGGACAGGGGCACAGGGAGGTGGGCATTCCTGTCTGTGATCTGTTTTTCCTCAAATGTGCCTTTAGATACTGTGGTGGGTTCACCTTGGCTAGGTGCCAGATGCCCACCAAGCCCTTCTATCACTTCCCCCACCCCCCTGTCAGCAGGGCAAGCAGGGAGAGAACGAGATGGAAAGAACCTGTGGGTTACGATAAAAGCAGTTTAATGAAAGTGGAGAGCAAGGCCACATGTGGAGCAAAGCAAACAGAGCTGTTACTCTCTACTTCCCACCCGCAGGCAGTGTTGGGCCTGTCGCGGGAAGCAGGGCTTCAGAACGTGGAGAGGTTGCTCAGAGGACAAGCATCTTCCCAGTGGATGCCCCCCTGTCCTCCTCCTTCTCTCTCCCTTTATAGTTCAGCTGACATTATATGATATGGAATATCCCTTTGGTCAGTTTGGGTCAGCTGTCCTGACTCTGTCCCCTCCTAAGATCTTGCCCACACTGTCACACTGAGGTGGGGGAAGAAAGTTGGAAAGAGCCTTAGTGCTGTGCTAACACTGCTCAGCAGCAACCACAACACGGGTGTGTTATCAAAGCTCCCAATACAAAGCACAGCACTATGAGGGTGCTATGGGGATCATTAACTCCATCTCAGTCAAACCCAATACAGATACTTTGTTTTAAACCAACTCAAGACTGTTTTCTTTTTACATTTCTTCTCTTGGCTACCTGGATAGGCAGCCCAATAGCTCTGGAACCCATGGTAAAGCACTGCTTTGGTACAGGAAAATAGAAGGAAATAAAGTACCAGGGCCTCCTGCAGCTGGATTTTCTCTTGAGTTTAACTTTCTGCACTAAATGTAAGTGAAAAATCTGTAGTGGAAGTTAAGAACTTGTTCCCTGAAGATTTCAGAGCTAGACTGGTACAAAACACTCTTCTTGAAGTGTGTAATCACCTTTTGTGAGCTGAACTGCTATACTTGTGGTACCTGTTACCTTCAGCAAACAAATCTGGTTTTAATTCTGATGGCAGATGCTTGCTTTATGCAAGGATGATAATTTATGCAGGAGTGTCATTTCAGAACAGAAAACAATCATGGCAGTTATTGCCAAGTTTTTTCACACCTCTGCTTTGTAACAGGGCTTCATTGGTCTCTCTTTCCCAAGCCTAACCACCAAATGCTTGTTCTCATTTCCTCTTTTCTGATAGTAGTGGGGGTGTGAAAAGAAGAGTATGGTGGTGATGGGAGTTTCCACCCGTTGCCTTCTAGATGGGTCTGTGGTCTACTGTGTAGATTCGCTTTTTGAAGTGTTTTGAACATTGTGTTAGCATTTATTCAGCTTTTCCTTAAGGTTGAGGTCAAATGTTTGTGTTCTCTATAATGCTTTTCCTCCACCTTTTCATACTTTTGTCCTTGAAGGACATGAGCTCTTTATGGATTAGCAATGACATAGATACTGAATTTGGTCATATGAAGGTCTGGCTGCCTTATACATTTGGACTGATGTCCAAGTGAAACAGAAATGAGCCTTCATTTTCTGAAGTCTTGCAACTTTAGAGATTCTTTTGATAAGCAGTATAAAAAAATAATTATCTTTGCAGTTTTTATTTTGACTAAGGAAGAGTCCCTAGTTTGTGTTCGTCAGCAAGCCATTTATTGTGACTTGCAGCTGAGTCCTACTTTTGAAGGGTTTACTTCTGTGTATGTTGCAGGTGCACAAGCTGCAGGGCCTTTGTTGAGCTGTAATCAGGCCAGGAGGACTGTCTGCAGGTTCCATGGTGGTGAGGCACTACACCTAAGAGGAGCCGTCATCTCTCTAGTTAAATTTACTGTGTTTTAGAACTTGCAGTTGCATAATGCCCTATGCTTAGTAAAGAAATAAAATGATGGATTTGTTTTGTTTTTCCTGAAGGATGAGATGTAAAAATTAGTGGTTCTAGGGAAGACTGATGTCAGATGCAAGCATGCAAATTTCTACATATTTGTCTAACCAATTTACTGCAGAGAGGGTTTTGTTATCAGATGTGAGTCTTAAGAATTTGAGATCAAAACTGAGATATGCTGTATGTCCCAACCACTCTGCAGTTTTACTCATTTGAAGGAACTTTTATATATGGTTCACTTATAAACCAGGCAAGAAAATAGTTTCCTGACAGTTTTGCTCAGACACTTGCCTAGAGCATTGCCAATTCTTGTGATGTTTAATGTTTTTAAAGCCCTACTCACTTGAGAAAGTAATTACATTAAAATCTTGGGCACTTTTTCCTCTTAAAGTAAATTACAGATTTGTATAGATGATTTGCAAATGTAATCTTGGAGTTCCTTGAAGATGGAAAGTCTGGGCTACATATAAAAGGAACCCAAAATCTCTCAAGGTCTTACAAACCTCCCTGCTGCCCTCTTTTGTTAAGGACAGGAAACTTGACTCCTGCATCTTGTACATTTGGGAATGTAGTAGTAAACTGAGTTTCACCCAGGTTTTTCAGCACAGTTTTTAAAATTTTTTTTAAATTTTATGGTGCTTATTGCACCCCCCCCTTACATTGGGTTTAAACATGCCAGCTACCAGTGTTGGTTTTGAGCAATGAAGTTTTCTCTACTTCCTCTTCTGATAGCTTTCCTTTGCAAAGTTAATGTAGAACAAGGAAGTGCATGTATTGATGCAATTTTCTTGCTCACCACAGTCCTATTCATAGTTGGGTTTACATTCCTGTGAATATTGAAGAAAAATATGCCATAAAGAACACAAGCACCACTTTCACTGGCTTGGGCAAGGAGGAGTTTTTTCCCAAATCCCCTTTGATTTGCAGCTGATGTTGTCTTGTCAATCAATGAGAACAAACTGGAAACTATCAAGCCAAAGAATTTAGGCCATCAGGTGACTTCATCTGGTAGGACCTTATGCTTTTACTGCTTACCTGAGAGGAATTAAGAGTCTCAGCAACTATGATGATGCCTGAGGTGTACAAATCTGCTGAGCATGGCTTTTGCTTTAAAGGGATTGTTTCAAGGGTGTCATACATCAAGAGTTCTGACATTCAGGAAATTCTGTCAAATGATAGTGTCTGATGAAATGGTAAGATATTAAAATAATGCATATAGGTTTGATTTTGATTTTAACCTATCTTATTTATGGATATTTCCTGGGACTACAGCTGTGTTGGTTCATTGTAGGTCTTGAAGGATTTGAACAGGAGGCTAAGGCCTGCTGGTCAGGCTGCTGGTCTGTCACGCACAGTGGCATCAGGGTATGGCTGATAGGGAAGAGCTTGCGAGTGCAGGTGCTCTCTGCTGTCTGTTCCAGTCATGCTTTATCCCCATCTCTTCCATGTTGGCAGTGACTACTCTGTCCTACTCCCTCCTCAGTGAGTAAGCAGGGCAGGCAAACCACAGGGATAAGAGCTGCAGTACCTGGACCACCCTGTTGTCCCAAATCTGGGTTCTTTACTCATGTTCAAAGAGCCAATACACACACAGAGTTGATATTTCTTTCATTTCTGCACAGGGATGGGTGTGAGGTGGTTCATCCATAAAGCCAGCACACCCAGATTAATATTTTTTAAATATTTCTATATTATCTTAAGCAGAAGCTTTACTTTCTTACATTACTAATTGATTAATACGTATTCATAGCAGTTTCTACTGGTTCCTACAGTCTCTCGTCTTCATTTAAAGAAGCAATATCCTCTTATTTTACTACGTTTGTTCCATGAGGAGGGACTTTCATTAGTATGGGGCTTCTCTTACCTGAGGGTAAGTTTTTTACCATGTTAATGATATTAAAATGAGTATGAGTTGCTTTTGAGCAACTGGTTTTAGCAATCCAGGAGTCAGCAACCCCAGTCCTGGGACAAAGAGTTAATGTTATTTTTCAGATTATTGCCAGTTGGTCAGAAGTTATTAACTAAAGTTGTTTGTTTGTTTTGTTATCAGTGTAAATGGTTATCCAAAAATGCAAACTGCAATGGTGTTAGTGTGTGAGGGTTGTTTTTTTTCTGCTCAAAATACTTTAGCTACACTATCAGACTATGCAAACAATAATATGGATCAGTCCCACAGTGTGACTGGAACACGGCTTATTTGTAGGAAGGAAAATATATCCTATTGTGAACTGGTGTGAGGTTATGGGAGTACTTGAATCCTAATTTAATTGTTCAGTTGTGTAATAATAAAGCTGTAAATGAACAGCTTACTTTTGGCAGCTAATGCTACTAACTGACATTTGATTCTCAAGTATTAATTGTTTTCTACTTGAGCTATAGGCTTGGGTATTTTTCCTTGTTAAAATTATGGTTAATAATGTTGTTTTCATGTCTTCCAGGCTGTCCATCATAATCAATCTACTTGCTGGTACTTGGGCATATATTATTTAGGCCATTATTGTGTTACGGTAGTTATTTAGTAGTATGTATTTTTATTGGTACAGCAATTGCTGCTATCAAAAGCTGAGCATGGTATCAACAAAACAAGATAGTGTGCAAAATAAATCCTAGTAAACCTTTAAAATGAAAGCAAACATCAATAGCGAAACTACAGACTGTATGTACAGAAGGAGGGTGGAAGATTGAAGTCACCTGCCCAAGGCATGTCCCAGTTTTGTTGAACCGCACAGGGAGGCATTGGTGCAGTTAATGTCTGGGGTCATGGCATAGATGTTGAGTCATGCAACTTCAGAGAGATGTCAACATGCTTCTCTTCCCCATGATGCTTGGTGGTTAGAGATAGGGTTTGGTGGAAATAGTAGTTCTGCATTGAGCTTGCAAATAATGGGTGAGCTGAACTCCTATTACTTGTGCTTGTTTACTGCTATTGGTAGCAGGGTGAAGGGCAGGATTTGACATTGCTTTTAAAAATCTTGTAAAATAATAAAGACACTGAGAATATTTACTTGTTTTTAATAATAGGTTAAAAGTCAATTCTTTCCCTGAGTACTTCACTGTATAAAAATCAATTGAAGCTGCTAGCAGCAGAATTGAAGAGGTAAAGCCCATCTGTAGCAAAGCTACCTCATAAACATGTGTCTGAAGATAGGTTGTATCAATAGAGGCACTAGAGCCAGTATTCCACGTGTATTTCCTCAATAAATTCTGCTGCGTATCTGAGCTCTCCACAGCTGGGGCATCTGTGTAACTGAGCAGTCTGGTATGTCTCTTGTCAGAAAAAGTTACTTTTTCTTCTATTTAGCAGCTGCTCTAGAGTTTCTACTTTTTTATGCAAGTATGGTGTCTTGTGTCTGCTGCATTCTAATATGTGGTCTTGCTCTTCTGCACTTGGAAAGTGCTCATGTGGTCACTCCCATGTTTCTGGTTAGTGTTGATCTGGCCCTGTACATGTTCGGAGGTAATGCTGCTTGGAAACATTTTTAAGTATATGCAATTAAAGCCAGTTGGTCTGTGATCTCTTTTATTTTTTTAAGCTAATTATTTTATGCATAATTAAATATTTTGTGATTTACATAATCTTGCATCTAATTAAACATTTTGATTTACATAATTTATGTTCTGCAGCATACCTGAATATGTATGATCATTTGTGCCTGGATGATCTACAACACACCTGGATGTGTAGGATGTTTTAGCAGGCTTAGTGTCCTAGACCATCACAGATCCTATCTTTTCCAGTCTGATATTAAATATGATTCACTGACTGCCCTTCTCACAATTAGAAAGATACTTGGGTGTTTTCGTGACAGGGAAATGGAAGAAGAATTCAGATATTCAAATGTTAACTAGATGCCTTCTTATGCTCTTGATACAGTAAACCTTACTCTATTGCTAAGGACAAATAGATGCTATTTTTATTTATTGGTCAGACTTCTTCTCCAATAGTTTTGGTTTGCATTAAGACAAGAACAGGAGTTTTAGAGGGACAGGTTTGCCACATTTTCAACTATTTTTACTCTGCAAAGGTTTCAGGAATGTGTTTGGGGGCAATTTTTTTAGAATGTTCCTTTGCTTTTATTTATAGGAAAGGATATATTTTACCTGCAGACTCAGAACTGTAGGGAAGCTTTTATTAGCTGGTTATACAGAGGATGCCATGGATATGTCATTTGGAGGAGAAAGAGGTGAGAGAAGAGGTAATAGTTTTCTTATATTTATCCAAATAGGTCCAGAGTAGAAGGGAGGAAGTAATTCCTTGTCTAGTTAAATGTGGTTTTTTTCTGCTCACACTTTTAGGAAAAAATGTAAGTTCAAAACAACTCCAGAGCAATTTTAGGACTTCAGAACCATTGTTTATGATTTTATATCTTCCTCCTCAGGGGCGGATATTTTAAAGTGTTTGAGCAAATTCAGGTTGATTGAAGGCCTTATATATTTTTTTTTTTTCAGTGTAGATGAATGCACTCCACAAAAGAGGCAATAAGATTCACTGTTTTTGAAAAAACAAATTAAATTAGTGGTGTGCCTGGGTCAAATCCATGTGTTCATAGCTGTCCTTTAGGGAAGTGCAGATCAAAATCTAGATGTACTGGTTTAGTCTTTATATATCTGAGTTTTGTTGTTTGTTTTGTTTTTTTAGATAATTATACTGTGCGTCTATATATATGGTATTCTATTTTTTTTTTTCATTTTAGGAATGAATAGGAATAACTGAATCTTTGGTGTTTAAATGACTTTCCTGTAGGAAAGTGAGTTTTGGTATATATGAAATTTCAGGTTCCCTTTTAAAAATAGTTCTTTCATAGACTTCTTCAGAACTTCTTTCCTAGGCCTCTTTAGAAGCAATTCAGGGCACCTGACCCAGATTCCTGGTCTGAGTTGCCCTATGGAGGACTGTGTTTCTTTGCATTACCTAGGAGGAGAGTAATTTTCTTAAAGTAAATGGTCAGAAGGCCTCTTTGAGGTCTCCCCTGAAGAAAGAAATCTCTAGGTCTTTCTCTAACTACAACATTGACTTGAATTGTTTGATAACAAATATGTATAAAATTGGTTTCATTGAACTTGAGAATAGAGAGTCTGAGCAGAGCTATTTCTGTGTACATGAGTACTCAGAACTTACGAAGATGAAGGTGAAGTTATTCTTATCTTGTGTAGGTGCTGTTTTCTGTTGTGGGCACTGAAGCATCTTGAATGTGAGTTAACTGGTTGGGTGCTTTCGTGAAGCAAAAGAAAATTTGCTAAATAGCTGCCTGCTATCTGCATGGATCTTAACACAGGGTGAACAGACTTAACAGCTCGCTGCTGCAGAAACAGGGAGTCATATAATTTCCCATCTTCTTGTTCCTCTCTTCCTGCCTACTTGTTCTCACTAGGTACCTTGTGCCAGCTTTGATGCTTGCTGGAATACTCCTTGCTTTGATTTGACTTACTAAAATGTCAGCAAACTCTTCCAGCAAAAAAACTCCAACCCTACCAGAAAACCCAAACATGGTCATTTTTCTGCCTCTTTATTGAATAATGTTGACTAAATGAAGGGTCTCTGTGCTTAAGAGAAATGTGGGATAAGTGGGTAATGCAATAGGAGGTCAGCAAAATATCTCCCTTCTAGCAGCTAGAGCTGTTATGATGATTCTAATATGTGGAAGAGCCTAATCTACAATGAAATTTGTTAATTTAATTTAATTAAATTTCAGCCACACGTGCATTCAAGTGGTTAAATTGCATTTGGTCCATGTTTCTTTGGGCACATGCAAATAAGCATGAATTTTAAGTATGATGTATGCAAGGGTATACTAAAGTAGAACCATACCTGTAGTCACATACACTGCAGTTGCTTCTTTGAAGTTAGGTGCATTTGTGTGTCCCTAGGTGTGGGTCTGATCAGAGGGTTGACTGATGCATTTCACTGATCCAGCTGTAAACATCAAGCTTATTCTAAAGAGTAAGTTCTCTCAGGCTCCAGCTTGCTCTTGTCATGAATTGAGTTCTGACTCCAGATATGTGGAGATAGGAAGAAGAAAGGATTTGAATGTGCTATTCTCATTCAGGAATGTTTGTCTTTAATTGAAAAATACTAGTTCAGAAAGTGGTCATAGACACCTTGTATCTCATATTGAAAAGATTTCATTCCTTGAACCCTAATTCATGTATTGGATTTACCAAGAATTCACCTTTTGAAAATGAGAACTTGTTTGATAGGTTTGTGATACTGCAACAAATTATGGAAAATAGCAGAAAGCTTTAATGTCGTTCTAATCTGAACTCAAACCTATTTTGTTTCCAGGCAATAATAATCAAATGAAGGCTCACGCATTGAGGTCTGTTCCCAGGCAGAGCCACATGCTTTCAACTAGCTTTGATTGAACGTGGGTCCAAACATTGCAGCTAGGATCTGCCTCTTCTCTACCTTGTTTTTCCTTCTCTGAGACTTTCCCTGCTGGTTTTGTTCTCTTGGGAATAGCTTTCTGTTGGATATTCCTTATGTTATTGTTTGTATGCTTCTGTGCTCCTCTACCCTTTCTTGCTTGTGTTTTCCTTTTACTCTGTTCCTCTGCTCCTTCATTTACAGGTATTTCTTAATATGCAGTATACCTCTAGCTTTAGCCCAGCTTCTGGTGGACAAACGGTCACAAGATAGAATTTGCAAATGGTTTAAACAGATGTTTCTGTCAGAGTAAAAATATTTAACTCTTGAATCACTGCTAGACAGAGTGCCTCTAGAGCTGATGAATATTGAGGGAATGGTGTGGCAGGGGCTTGTGAGGCTCCTTTTCACACTGCATTACTTAATTTCTCCTGAAAGGTGTCAGGTTGAGATTTAAGTCTACTGAGAATAGCTTTGGTTGCTTTCATTGCTGTGTTAATCTGTACACCACAGTTAGTCAAGATCTGTGCTTGTGCCAAAATGGGAGGGCTGTTTCAAACTAATTGAAGGAATCCATCCTGAGTGCTCTCTAGCAAGGTCTAGGTGAATTTATTTTTAATCAATAAATGCAAATAATTACTATTTTTTTTAATTATTTTTTTTTGGCCTCCATACCAAAAATGAAGATGAAATGTCATGGTATTCAGAGATGAAATTGTGTGTGCCCTGGGACATGTTATTTGAATATAAATGTACTGTTTATGTAAGTTGTTCTTTAAACATTTTAATGTTGCGATGCTTAAATTATAATATTTTTCATAAAGTTGTGATTTTAATTCTTAATCTTTCTTTTAATTGGGAAAGATATACAAATAATTAGTAAGTTACAAAATATCCTAATAAAAATTGAAGCACATAAGTACAGTCATCACAAACTAAAAATGCGAAAATATGATTCTTCTGAAGTGAATTCCTTGTAGGTTCTCATCAGGCTTTAGAAAATGTGCAATTTCAAAGTTCAAATGCTTCAAGAAATGAGTTAAATACTCAAGTGAACTAATTTGTAGGCACAACAGTAACTTGATGGTGTAGTAGGTGGTAAGATTAATTTATGATAAGTTGTAATGGAATTCCCCTGAAACTATGTATTCCACCTACTTGAAGTAACACTAATTCAGAAGATGAACAGGACATAGCAAATGCCAAGACATAAAAAACATGGCAGGTTATTGTAATACATGGGACTGTATGACTAAGCCACTGTCTGTAGCTAGCTCTTAGTAGTTCTGGTGTACATTATGGTCTACATAGGTTGAACTTCTGTGGTTCACCTCTTGTTTAATAGCTGTTCATTTAAACATTTTTATTTGTCCAGAATACCAAGCCTATGTATATATTAATTTAAAACATGGGTCTGCACATAACAGGAAAGGCTACATATTGTGCTTGAGATGAAGCCACATTTATTGTACCTGATAACTGTGGTGATGTTTCAATTATATTTTCAAAATTACTTTTTTTTTACTGGCTATTTTAAAATTCTGGAAATGTTCCAATGATTGGGATGTTGGAGGAGCAGAGAGAGAGTAATGATTTGTTTAGGCTGCTTTAAACAAACTTGCTGTAATTACTGGAATTTCAGAACAGTATTCAATCTGCCTACTGAGAATACTTGGTACGCTTTTTACCTATGTTTACCTGATGTAAACCACACAGTGAAAAAACATGTAAAATGTGATTGCAGGTTTCTAAAGCAATACTATCTGTTGGTTTTGAGGGGCTTAATACTTATCTCTTCAGGATATTACATCTAACTGTGTGAAATAGTTTTAGATGATAGCATTTTTCTGGGTAGTGTGACACAACTTGTTAATTTGCTGAGTTGTTAGCAATCAGTATTTCAGCACATAGCTTGCCAACAGAAATAAGTTGATGCACTCTTAAACTCCTCTTTCTGAGCTATGGAGGGTTTATTTTTATGGAGGTAGTAATGTGTTGTTTTCAATCACATAAAGTGGCATAGAAGAAGAATTCTGTTTGTTTTGTAATACCGAGAAATAACGAAATTAAAAGGAAAAATGGTGGCAGTATGTGTTAGGATGACCTAATTCACTTCATTATACATAAAAAACCTCAAATTGTTTCAATTAGTGGATAGAGAGAGAACTTTTTCACAACTCACAACTTAAGTCTTTTGACAAGTCTTTACTTTTTTCAATGTGCAATACTTGCTTAAGGAGTTCTGAGGGAGCTCATAAAACTGGCCCAGAAATGCAGTTTTAGTAATATTTGGGGGGGCTGGGGGGGGGAGAATCTGATTCTGATTTCTTTTTCTTGAGAAAAGTGAATTACTGATGACTATGAGGAAGTCAACTGGAATGTTGTTCCATTTAGAACAGTCTGGCTGATTGCTATTAACTGTCTCTGCAAATTGAAGGACACTTCTTTGTGCATTAGGAATAATTATAATTTTAACTTAGTCTCCTTTTTAATACCGGTAACATTTTGTTTTTGGTAAAACGCATCATGCGCATCCTAGTTACAGAATTGAAAAAACCTCAGTGAATAGTCCTCCCAGGTTGCCAGGAAATGTGCTCTGCTTTCTTCTTTATAGCTTCATTAAAAGCAATTTACAAAATACTTCATTGAAGATATTGCAGGAATATAAAAACATTAAAAAAAAACCCCTACAAAAAACCAAACAAAAAACTCTAAAGAAAAAAAAAGAAAGAAGAAAAAAATATTTGTATTGGCATCTACAATACAGGATTATTGTGAAGGAAAACTAATGTAGACTGATAAATCTACTTCATAGAGAGGCTTCAAAAGTTTTTAAGAACTTCTCATACCACAGCAGAGAGACATCCCAATCTTATTATGAAGATTTCTGTTGAAAATCTTATTTCCAGATAGGTGCGAATGTGCACTGATGATGATTATTACTGTCAGATGTGTGTGTACAACATGTACAGCATTGCCCCAGTTTCCAGTTCTACTCTGCAAGCTGTTGAAAGCTTCACTGGGATCCAGGTAGCATGTAAGCCACCTGCCTGAGGTTCAGTGCAGCTCTGAATGGAGCCCTGTTTTGTTTTGCTTTACAATACTGATTAATGTGTGTAGCTGGTGTAGTAGTAATTTATTTCTCATATTTTTGGCATAAGCTGGTAGAAAGAAGTTTCTTAGTTGTCACTTGGAATAGATTGGAAAGATTGGGCTAATCTTAACTCTCCAGCTAAATATGCTGTAACTACAGTAATGAGGAAGTAGTCCAGTTTGGGTGTTTTCCTCTAAGCATATATTAGTGTACATATAAATACCAGGGGGGTGGGATTGTAGGTGTGCTAGGAGAGTGTAACATCAGTGGGAGAATAATTGTGCAGCTAAACTGTTAGGAGGAATGGCTTGTACTGTTATCTTCTAGGACTGGCTATGGCTGACTAATGCACCGACACCAAACCTCTATATAAAAAAAATTTTTAATAGATTATTTAACAGAGCATTTTCTCCTAAATCTAAGACCAGGAAGTTTAGATTTGTGTTTCTAACCATTCTGACTTGAAGGGTTAGAAAAGGTGAAGAGACTGACTTTGGTAGGATTATTAAGACTACTAATTAACTTGACCAAAGTAATTAATGTTCTTGTGCTGGTTTCTTATGCATTCATATAATGTATTTCTACCCTGTTTTGTAGAATTTTTGTTACTTTAGAACACATTTAAGAGAAGAATCATGCTGCTCTTCAAGGTACTGATTCATATTTTATTTAACACTGCAGATGAGGAAATGCTGGTGCACCAATATTGTGCCTGATTTGGGAGCCCAATAAAATGAAGTGTGTTTTAGAGGATAAGGTATCTAGAGATCAGGGGAGCTGTTATGTGATCACTTTCTTTCTCTGCAAGATGAAAATACTACCAGTTACCTATTGTTTTAAGTGTATTGCTGTCTCCAGAGGAAAAGTTTCCTTACTGTTATATATTAATAAAGTTCAGCTGCAGGGCAAGTAGAATGAACTGCAAAGATAAAGAAACCACACCCAGGTCTGCAATGGTTGAAATTGCTTAAGTTTGGAACTACTGCTGAAGTGTTCAATCCCTAGAGCCCGTGCTTGTGGAACTTGCTATGTCTAGTTGCTGGGAAACATGCATTTCAGGATAGCTTGCTAGGTACAGAGAATCTTTTCATATATAGCATGAAGTAATTTGACATTTTCTGATTAGATTTTCATTAAAAGAACTTTTAATATTTAGTTTTAAGCATTTGAATTTGTTTTCTTGCTAGTGAAATCTGTTAAGTGTTGCATTGAGTGCAAAAATGGAGTGAGTGCTCAGCTCTCTGCCCTCTCTTGTGGCTTTCTCCTCTGCTTATTATAGTGTATCATCTATTACTTACAGCTTTGGTAGTTTCAAACTCTATTCTGGGCTATTTCCTGTCCCACAACAAGTTCTGAAGAAATGTAGCCAGTGTTAAGTAGGGTCCTGAAATACCAGGGTTTCCAGACTTTGAGTGCAGGAGCAACAAGAGAGGAGAGAGTCTGAAAAGCAACCTTTAAGGAAGGGATCTTACATGTTATGTCAGTACCTAAGTGCTGTTTTGGACAACATTGCAGAGCACTCAAGTGAAACACAAAGTGTGTGATCAGGCTCAGCTTTCTGGGTCATTGTTCCTCAGTGAGAAACAAAAGTGTTCTTCACTGAGGAAAGCCATGATAAAGAGCAATTAGAAAGAAAGACAGTGAGCTATATCAATGCCCAGCTCTACTGCAAACTTCATTTCAAAATCCAGAGTAACTAAGCTATAGTATTTTGTTAGCTCAGACATATGTGAAGTACAGGTAAGGAACTTCAGAGGCAAAATCATTCATGTAAATAGCCCCCAGGGTATATGAAGGAATGTAGTTCTTGGTAAAGGCAAACAACTTCTTTAAACAAAAGGTCATGTGTTGATGACCTTTTCTTGTTGTTTACTTGTATTATAAACGAAACATCTAAAACGACGTGCTCTGTAGAAAACTATTTAAGACAGTTGTGCTCAGGCATGTCTTAAAATTAATTTAGTATTTTTATCCACAAAGAAGTTTGAAGCCAAATGGAAATATAGTGTAGAGTTCACGTCCGTAGCTGTGGAAACTTGTTTTCCCTGTCAAGATCTGGTTGTCCAGGGTGTCGCGTTTCATCACTTGGTTTGTAACTTTACAAGCCAATTGCAAAATCAGAATGATTTCCATCCTGAAGCAGAAGCTGCTTATCTTTGTCTCACAGAATGACTCATGCTTACAGTTCTGTTGATTTCCCTGAAGGGAAAGCTGTCTCATATAGCTGTTGCAAACATAGCTGGGGGGGTGGGGGGACCTCAAATTTGTCTTTGACAGCAGCAATGTAATAGAAGGAATTGCATTTGTGCCCCACTTAAAGAACATCACAGTAATTAGATGTCTTGAGATAAGTTGTCCTTGTGAGATATTTATGTTGGTGAATCAGGAGGTTGAATCTCATTTAAATGTGAAAATTCTTTTGCATGCATTCTGCTTTTTTGCCTTGTCCTATGTTCTTTCTAAGCTTTCTGTGATTGTTACTGGTTTTGTTCAGTTGTTGGATAATGTTTGGAGAATGGAATGAAATATTTTCCTTTAGTGAGTCTGCTATAATAGTTCAAACATTACTCTCCTTTTGATAGTGCACAGAAGAGGTGAAGGGAGTTCATCAGTCCTTCTTGTGGTTAGGGCATGTTTTACGTGTCCTGGTGTTCCACACCTTGTACTTGTGATCAGCTGCTGTTCTGTAAGATGCTTTCCTGAATAGTTCAAGTAAGCCCCAAACCTCATAAATAGAGAGCAAGGTGACTGTTGAACACAAAATGCTACTGTTTGCCTAATCTTATTACGTTCTATGCAAAGTACACTTGGTTTCCTAACCGCTCATATGGATTCTTGTATTTTCTTTTTGTGCTTCACTATAAGTAGAAGAAATATATTTGAAATAGCAAAGGGAAAAAAAAATCAGGATGTTACATTCAAACCTGGTGAGCCTTTACAGATGTGCGTATTTTTATTATATGATTCTTCCCCATGGTATTTGCTGTCACAGATACTGCCAAGTGACTGTCAGATTTAAACTTGAAATAGGCACAGCATCAGAGCTGGTAATTTCACTCTTCAAATTATTAAAAACCAAAACTGAAAAAAAACAGTTATCTAAAATATGAAAAGCAGGGATTTCTTTATTTTCTGACCATTTGGAGTGTGTTTGGGTCAGCTTTATGTCTTTATCCTGCTGATGTGGTGGCTAGAAACTTCAATGACAACTCATATTCATATGTGATCATTTGAATTTGACACCTAATTTTTTCAGAAGGAAAAAATCTTCACTTATTGATGTTGTAGTTGTGCCTGAAGGAGTCATCTTCACTCAACCCTGTGTAAATTCAGAAAATTAATGGTTTGAAAAGACACGATAACTGTGAGGGGGGAGGAAGGAGTGGACTGTATGGCTGGGTAGCTGAGGTAATGAATGGCATGGAGTGGGCATGTTAGTATTACAGCTTCTTCAATTTGAGATGTAAATTTATTTAGGAGATGCTCACATAAATAAGGGAAGGATGCCCTTTGGTAAGGGAATTGGGTGAGTGACTATAATGGGTGAGAGAGGCAAGTGAGGAGTAAAACTGGTATCAATATTTCGATATGGGTATAGGGAGAGATTTGGGATAAATCTACAGACTAGAGCAGAGAAAATGCAGCTCGAGCTTGAACAATCTGAAACTGTCTTTATGGCTCTTCTTTAATGGATTTTGCTGGCTGGAGATATGAAATGTTTTCTTCCAGGCAAGGAAATAATTTCTTTCAGGGGAAAAAATTGTAAAACCTGGAATAGTTTGCAGTAATATCACAGGCCTGGATATTACTGATGCAAATTGAGTCTTTTACATGGGAAGGCTTTTAAAAGGAACTAGACACTGCCTTTTTTCTTTGCCTGTGATCTGTGCATTTGCTTACTTTAGGCTCCTTAGTACTGAAAATGCGAGCTCTAGGATTCTTCAAGAATAAATTGAGAGTCACTGATGGTTATTTTTCATACTTTCATTCAAAGGACAAAGGTTTGGAATAACAAAAGCTTTCTTTCTCCTAAGTATTCCCTAGACAAAATTTAACATTACTCAAATATCTTGAGCAAGTCAATAAAAATCTCATTTCTTCTTGCTCATACATGCACTTTTCAAAAAACACGAAAATATTCTTTTTATCATCTTTCTCTTGCTTCAGAGTCTGCCAGAAGTGTTTGATTGGGCCAGTGATTATAAGAACCAAAGTTTTTATCTGCTTTCTATATCCTACTGAAGCAGAAGCCAGGGAAATTGGTTATTCTTTCCTGTGAGTGCTTAGGGTTGGTGGGAACGCTTTATGAACTGCAGCCAGATTTAATACCTATATTTTCTTTATCCTGTCTGTCCAAATTGCCATGAAAGCTTTATATTGTATTCTGTTCCTGTGCATGGAAACACTTTTTCAAAAGAGATTAATGTGTTTGCTTAGGAATACTTAATTTTAATGAAACCAACTCAGTAGCATTGAAAATTGCTTTTAGTTATTGCCATTAAACCCAGTAGCAAAATGTCATGACCAAATGGTGGTTTCCTAATGTGTAGAACTAGAGCCCTATAGATTTAAGGAGCTGAAGATGACAGAGGAATTTCAGTGCTGTTAGTGACAATTTCATCAGGGTGCAGAGTAACTTTTAAAACCGCTACAGCTATAGAGAGGTCAAGTGCTGAGCCAAGCAGATGACCTGCGGAATTGAAGCGTGAAGAAAATCCCTGAATTTAGAATGTGTTTTAGCTGGTCTGATCTGTAGAGGATAAGTGTGAGGATTGTCTAAAGCAGACTGATAAATTCAGTGTAATTATGGCAATTAGGATAAGAATCCTTTGATGCTTTTATAATAGAGTATAAGCTGTAATGCAAGTATGTAGCCAAAGTATATCACAGGTAACTGTGTAGTGTTACTGTCCTGATCTTCTTTTCTTGTGGTTTCACCAGGGAGGATCATTCTGTCTCCAGTTTCAGTACTCATGCAATACTGTTTTGTCTGCTAAACAGGCCACGTGCTATGCTCCACACCAGTAGTGAAAGACACCCACATCTTACTCTGTGTGCATTGGACACCTTTTAAGGTACAAGTTGTCATACCTTGAGCACTGAAATTTATATTGTCTACACTTAAGCTTTTTTCTTACAAGAAAAGGAAGTTTTCCTTACCTTGGCAAAAACATCAGCTTGCTGTAATCTGAACAAGCAAATAGTGTGATAGCATGCATGCTGGACAAACTGTCCTAGCTGTGTATGTTCATAAATGCACTGTTATGTATCAAATAAGTATGAAGGTGTTTTTGTCACTATGTATGCCAACAGTCTAGAGACTGGATTTAGAGGACATTGTCATTTACTACAATAATATAATACCTAACTTTGAAGAATATTTAATTTTTCATCAGTGGTCCTTTAATCAGTTTCTACAACAAAAATTGATTTAAAATATCTCAAGTTATATGAAAGAGGAAATTCCCAATCAAAATACCTGTCACGCGGAGTTCCTTAACTTCCTTGTTTGCCTGACTGATTCAGTCTGATGCTGACTCAGGTATAATTCTCTTTCTTTTCTTTCCTCTCTTTCTTTTCTTTCCTCTCTTTCTTTTCTTTCCTCTCTTTCTTTTCTTTCCTCTCTTTCTTTTCTTTCCTCTCTTTCTTTTCTTTCCTCTCTTTCTTTTCTTTCCTCTCTTTCTTTTCTTTCCTTCTTTTCCTCCTTGTTCCTGGTTTCATGTGGATATTGTTATTGATGAACTGATTTTTCTGGTAAGGGATTTCCATACTGTGACTCAGGCACAAAGCAAGCTATGTGACAATTACAGGAAAATACCTGTTAGTATCACATAAGTTGGTATTTACATTTTGGTTATACCTTCAGCTGAGAAATCCAGAAGATTTGCCAAATGTTAAGCCTTGCAAGTCTTAAAGCTTCCTCTCACCTGAGAAATAGTCATTCTAGATTAAATGGAGCACATACTTAGGAGTATTCAGAGACCTTATCTGGGTTGAGGAGCAAAATGTGTAAGCTAATGCTCCTACTGTCTGGGTAGCAGTTGCTGCTGCACCTGAAGGCAGTTTTATAACTGCAGCATTTCTCTTCCCACTGCCTGCTCAGCTGCTTTCTTTGTCTAGAATGGTCTGGCCATGGAGATTGAGAACATGTCCTTGGACCTGAAAAAAGCTACCAGAGCACCAGTGTCTCTGTGATCCAAACTTTTTAGGTCTCTGTGGGACTTCTTCTTTATGCCCGTGCTTCCCTTTCACCACACAGTAAAATGTGTCTTTTTCTGTCACTGCTGCTGGCTGATTGAAGCTGTTGACATCTCAAGCTATGCTACAGTGACTCTCACAAGTGGCCAACAAAGTGGCATCGGTGTCATCTTCCAGGTAGAATAGATTTTTCCCACAGCAGGTTAGAAGTATTATTCAGTATTTCATCAAGGAATTCCTGACCAGCTCTGCTATGTGTCTTGTTTTCTGTTCAACTCCATTTGGTTTTCTTAAAGTCTTATATGAAATTAATTGCACTTCTTAAAACAGCCAGGAACACCCTAGAGCAGAGCTATAGAGTCATAGTCCTGTGCTGAAGCCTGTTCTTGTCATTCACATCAGCTTCAGTTTGTAAAATTGACTACAAGCTCCTGGATTGTTCTGGACTTGTTTTAGTGGAAGGCAGCAGAATTTCTTGCTCCAGTCCTGTTGATTCCTATAGTCTATTTCACAGGCAGTCTGAAGGTCTTTAAGGTAAAAGAAGGACAAGGTTGGTTTGTATTCAAATGGCTGAAAAATCCCTTATATTACTGGCAGACCCCTTTAAGCAATAGGTTTCCAAATTAATTTTGATGTAGGCCAAATATTATTAACCATTGATGTGCGTTAAATACCCAAGCAAGTCAGAGCCTTTTTTAGCCTTGCTTGATACTAACTCACCTGCTATTTCTTTATTATTGATGAGCCAAGCACCAAAAGGAGTCCCCATTTCTGCACTATGTTAATTTCTTCTGTTTTTTGTAACAAGTTAGTTTATTTTCCTTTGTATACTAAATGGATAAAGCTTCACTCCTCTAGGTTACATCTTTCTGCTTTTCTTTCTGCTCTGAATTGCTGTTGGAGGGAAGTTGTGGACCCGGTCCTGGCAGATGCTGGTGACTGTGCCGTTCTGCAGCCCAGGGAAGCCTGCATGATGTTGCTGTCCTGGAGCTGTGTCAAACACACCATGGATACTTTGTAATTTGAATGCTAAAACTGAGATCTGCCCAAGTACTTGCAAGCAAGAGCCAAGAGGTAGAAGCATAGAAAACAAAACCAAACCAGCCTTTTAAGCAGTGTTAAGAAGTTTTGTAAAATTTGCCACAGGCAAAATCTGACTACTACGTTTTACAAGATGTTTGGCTTTTCTGTGAAGTCTGATATTGGAGCTCTCTGCCTTCGATTTTTCTTGGAAACAGAGGGGGAGACTTTATATATGATTACTTCAGAAGGTTAGGAACCAAGGATTTCACTGTCCTGGATAAACCTGGCATGGAAAATATGTTTGTACAGCTGTCACCTTTGTCCCTGAAGCTATTCTCTTCTGTGGTCAGTGGGTGTTTCTCATGCATCTGTCAGATGACAGCCCGGGAAGGGACACACCTTGTGGGAAAAGATTCTGTAAGTCTGTGCCCTTTTGACACTGTTCTGAGTGGAACAATGTTCAGAAAACCTTTCTGAGATAGTTCTTTGCTGAATAAAAATTCTTTATTAGACAGCATCTAAAATTCAAATGTGTAGATGAAATTAAATATCAGGAAGACGTTTGGGTAAAAAAAATGAAAGAATTGCTTTTATAAAATGTGTTTAGGTATATGTATGCTGAAAAGTATTAAAAATTAAATCTTTACTATCTAGACCTTTGTGCACAGTTTCAAATTCAGGGCAACCACCTTCCAGCAAGACTGTTTGTGAAAATAAGTGCCTGGAAGTGGATTCTTAAGCCTTCTTTGTACATGATCACAGAATCACAGAATCACAGAATGTCAGGGATTGGAAGGGACCTCAAAAGATCATCTAGTCCAATCCCCCTGCTGGAGCAGGAACACCTAGATGAGGTTACACAGGAAGGCGTCCAGGCGGGTTTTGAATGTCTCCAGAGAAGGAGACTCCACAACCTCCCTGGGCAGCCCATTCCAGTGTCCTGTTACCCTCACTGAGAAGAAGTTTCTTCTCATATTTAAGTGGAACCTCCTGTGTTCCAGTTTGTACCCGTTACCCCTTGTCTTATCATTGTTTGTCACCGAGAAGAGCCTGGCTCCATCTTCGTGACACTCCCCCTTTATATATTTATAAACATTAATGAGGTCTCCCCTTAGTCTCCTCTTCTGCAAGCTAAAGAGACCCAGCTCCCTCAGCCTTTCCTCA
>VYZX01001742.1:58760-132574 GCA_013401335.1 Brachypteracias leptosomus | reverse complement strand
CTATGAGGTTGGTCAAGCACGACTTCCCCTTGGTGAAGCCATGTTGACTGCCCCTAATGACCCTCTTATCCTTGATATGCCTTGAGATGGCACCAAGGATAAGGTGTTCCATCACTTTCCCAGGGATGGAGGTGAGGCTGACCGGTCTATAGTTACCCGGGTCCTCCTTCTTGCCCTTTTTGAAGACTGGAGTGACATTTGCTTTCCTCCAGTCCTCAGGCACCTCTCCCGTTTCCCAAGACTTGGCAAAGATGGTGGAGAGTGGTCCAGCAATGACCTCAGCCAGCTCCCTCAGCACCCGTGGGTGCATCCTATCTGGACCCATGGATTTATGGATGTCCAGATTGCTTAATTGCTCCCTAACCCAGTCCTCATCAACCGAGGCAAACTTCTCCCTTGTCCTGGCTTCCTCTGGGGCCTCAGGGGCACGGGGCTCCTCAGGACAATGATGTTTACCTCATCTGTCAGCAGTAAAAATACAAATTGGTAGAGTTAAGCAGTTTGGCCATTAAGGAATAAAATCAGAACTCATCCACAGAATGGATTATTTATATTCTTACTCTGTTTCTCTGTCCTTTTGAGGTGACTTGTCAGAAACTGTATTTAGGATACTAATTATGTACCTTTCTAGTGTTCTATCACCCTATCCTACCTTCTTCTTGGGCAACAGGAGTTAAACACAGATCTCTATTTTGGGGATTTCTGCAAAACAGAAAGCAGTACCTAGGAAAATAATTGAGATGATTTGGGGCAATCTTCAGTTAAATTATCTATTTTTTCCTTGCACTATTCTAGTTTAAAACAAGTCATTTTTCTCTAATACTTCTGCAAATTACATGCTGCTTTAGTTCTACTTTCGTATTTTTCTAGATTATGACAAGCAAGATAAAAATGTGAATATTCCAGGGAAACAAGTGATAAGTCTGTGTTTTCTTTCTTCTTCTTTTTTTTTTCTTTTTAAAGTTAATTGCAGCTAAGCAGTGAAACTTCCAATATCACCAGGAATTTTAGATATGATGCACGAATTTTTACAAAAGCTGAGATTTGTTCTGTGTTTTCCACTAACAAAGAGGAAAATAAATTTTATGCAGGGGATTAAGTGGAATCATTCTCTTCATGTGTGTTTTGGCTGTTCATTTCCAAAGGCACCAACTGTGATTTATTGGAAATCTTATCTTGGTGTACCCCTTTGAAGAACAGTGGAAAGCCCAGTCTGTGCTGTCAATAAGTTGAGAAGTTTCCAATGAGTTCCATGAAAAGCTTAAAACCAGGGGTTGAGGGGTTTCATCAGGTGGGCTTTTTGGTTTGTGGTGATTGTTTTGTGACTTGTTTGGGTTTTTTTAACTCCTTTGATTCTGCTAAAGCCTGGCTTGGTAAATGATTCCATATAAACCCAGGATTCATTACTTTTCAAAGTTTAATATTGGAACATTTTACCAGGTGTGTAACCTGCTGTCGTTTCTTCAAAGCAAGGGTCAAGTTTCACTTTCTTTATGAAGAAAGCAAAGACATTTTCTGCTGTTCTGGCTGGATGAATACATATCCTCAGAATTAAGCGATCAAAGGATTTGTTTTGCATGGCTTGCTGTGTGTTGGAGGGGCTAGGAAAGCAGTTTTGTCATCTGCTCTTGTCTCAATAAGAGTTGAAAAGAGCTGTTTAGAGTCAAGGGTTATATAGATTAACCATGGAATCATTAACTTTGCTAAGGGCAAGTAGTTAAGGAGGACTCAGATATCACTGGGTAAATAACTGAAGCCTCAAGATAATAATGTCTCTGATGGTGAGTAGTACTACATCAGTCAGCAAATCTGGTTCGTGAGTCCTTTAGTCTCCTATTTTTAGCCCTTGAAGGAGGGGCATGTCCATCGTCACACACTGATGACTAAACCATTAGGAGTGTTTTGTGGGGCTATAAATGCAGAAAGCACTATTTTGGTTGCAGTACCTGTGAACTGGATCTTGGAGAGAGCGAGGAGAAAGTTCTCTGCCGGTATGAGCGGTATTCCTGCCTGACACCTGCTTGGAGGTGGCCAACATGTCGTGTGCACTGTGCTATTGTGCTGCATTTGTCTGCAGTTCAGTGGTGCAGAGGCAACCAAGGCTATTTGGATTTTTAAAGTCTTACTTCCAAGGCAGTGAGAGTTTCAGAAGGACTTTGGCGCAATCTGAGGGCAGAATGCTTCCAACCGTTTTTTGTTTCAAACAGAACATACCTTCACTGAAGAATATTACTGTTCTTTGCACTGTATATTGTTTATGGTCTTAATTGCTGCAAAATGCTGATTACTTTTTACAAGCTTGTAGAGTGTAGGTCAGTGTGGTAAACAAGTTGTGGGGTTTTTTTAATTTCTCTTTTTTTACATGTTGGAGTGTCCCTACAGATGTAAAAGTGTTAGGCAAGCATTATAGATCAGAGTAAACCTAGTTAATGTGCAGGGCTAGCACTCTACAGGTATTGCAGGTATTTTTTTTAATGAACCCTTAATTATTTGTTTATAATTTATTTGGAGTAACTAAAAGGGAAAAAAAATTGAAGTAGGCAATTCTCTTACTTGCTGTCATCTTGTAATATTGCTACCCCTCCACCTTAAATTTAGCCCATCTGTATTCATATTCTTGACCTTTTACTAGATTGCTTCTGCAGGCAGAGTCAAGCAAAAGGCACAGTCGAGATAACTGGCCTACAGGGCTCTTTTGTCTTACTGCTGTCTTTGAGGTACAATCTTGTTACAAGGTGAATGCTGCAAGGGTGTTCTGTGAGTACTGACAGGATAAACATGATTAATGTTGCCAAGGAGAACAAAGGAAAATGTTTTCTAGGCGTTGAGCTTTGTTCTGATGCTCTCAGCTTTGTGAAAGTACTTGCAAAAGCCCCCAGTGTAGATTCATGTGAGCAACTTCTAAATTCAAGATGTGTACCCGTCTGCTGCTTTGAGCAGGTTGTGTATACCTCTGATGACTTCGGGATCCCGAAACAGAAAAAGAAACAGAAAAAAGTTCACGTTTTTAACTTGGTCACTGTGTTGGGTTCTTTTTGGCAGTGTGGTGTAACAGGAGCTACACCAGCTGCAAGATGGGAGAATCGTTTGAAGTCTTTTAAGACAAGGGTTATGTCTCTGTGTTCTGGGGACTAATATAAGGATTTGACAGTTGTCCTTAAAGGAATCTGAACTATGGGACATTTGAGGAAAGAGCCAAGGGACTGGTGGGAACAGTGTTCTGGCAAGTGCAGCTGCACAAACATGAAGCTGTTTCTCCCTAAAGATTTGGAGGAAAATATCGGTGTTTCCTTTCACAGCAAATCTTGAGATGTGTAAATGGAAAAAAGGAAGACAAGGGAGCCTTTACCCTGCCCAGCAGTATTTCTGAAAGCAGTTTGTTGAAGCTCATGAGTCATGATGTTATCACAGATTCTATTTCTTTGATTTCTTGTCTTCCTTTCCATTCTGATAGCTTAAGTCCGGGTGGGAGAATTTCTCTCTCGGGCTCCCACTTTTTCTCATGTTCTGCAGTAGCTGAAACAAAACATTTGAAGATCTTAATATGTGAAAGACAGACTTTCTCTGTCATCTCTGTTGAAAGCATGTACTTTAGGATTCCAAGAAGAATAATTTCTGTGCTATCGTTATTTTTAAGATTCATGGTGCCCTTGTCTCTTCCCTGTATCTCTTTGTAGAGATAACTTTCATGAAAATGCAATAGCTTTCAGTCTTGTCCTGTTCATATTTTGATAGGAAAGTACTATAACAATATGTACAGAGATGAAGGGATGGAAATTAGTCCTACCTGAAGGGAGGGGGGAGGGTGAGACCAAACCCAAACTTTCAGAGTGATTTTCTTTACTTGAGTGCCATAAATGCTCCTTTTTGTTGCTTTGGACCTAAACCTTTTTGATTAACAAAATGAAAGCAGTTGTTCTACTCTCCACAGAATTCATTCCGAGAAGAGAGAAGAAAATGAAAAACACAAGTGATAAAATTATAAATGATAGTTTTCGGAGGTAAAGTGCCAGTGTCACTAATCCCATTCAAGAAAGTTATTGGCTGCAACAACAGAGGTAGAAGCAAAATAGAAGGGAAGCATTATGCATTTTGCCCCTCAGACCCCACTATTGAAATGGTTAGTTTGTGGCATTCTAAAGCTAGGAATTAAAAACTTATCGGAGTCTTGGTAACTTTCTGTAATACCAAAGTTGCAGGGGCTAGTTTCTCAGCAAGATGGAGCCTGTCATCTTTAGAGGTCTAGTTGGAATGTGGGGAGAAGCTGGTGGTTTTTATCCTATTCTCTGCTGAGAATATTGTCTTTCAAAAAAACAAATGTCATCTGGCAAGGCTGGTACTTTCTGATCAGGTGAGGCAGTGGACTTGGGCAGCAGAGATCATGAGGTTTGTTATAAAATGAGGTACTTTGTGGGCTGTGTCCATGCTCCTTACTCTCTTAAAGCAGTTTTACACCATCTAGTCTTGCAAACCATGTGCAGCTAAGATCAGAAGATCTCAGCTGAAAAAGGTTTATTTTTGTGTTTTGTTTCATTGGATTTTTTTTTACTGCCTCTTGGAAATAGCCAGTAAAAAACCCCTTACTTTCTCTCTTTTGTGTGATCTAGGACCTCCAACATCCAGAATCCATTCCAGTTCTCAGTCTTCTCTCCAGACTAAAATAAATTACTATCCCCCCTGTTACAGTGGAGGAGCTGTAGGATGAAACAACATTTAATGCCCATCTCTTAGGACAATAATATCAATTATTTTATGCCTTTAGTGTAATGATATCAATTTTTACTAAGATGGGTAGAGTTATTTCATGAGCTACTGACTTGATTGGCAGACCTGCCCCTACAGCTTTCTTGTTCTCACCTCAGTTCACTGACTATTCGCATGTGTTGCAGGGATTGTTCATGTGGTGTTGCTCTGTTCTGGAGCATTGAAACCACCACAAAGTAAAGGATGAGAGGAGTGGAAGGGGGGGAAGAGTGGTGTGTGTGTTTTTGTTGTTGTGGATGTTGTATTTGGTGGTGGTTTTTGTTTTATTTTAAACTGAGATCCTTTCACTGACCACCTTTACAGCACAGCTCTATGAATTACTCTACAAAACAACTGTTCTGGTCTAAATGACAGGTTCTGTCCATTGCCAGACAGGGACACAAGAGATGACCCAGCTCTAGCTGCTTAAACTGACTTTGCTACTAATGAAGCTGTGTGAGGCCTTTACTGAGGGTCCATGGTATTGTTTCAGTTACCATTTTTCACGGAAGATTTTCACTGTATCTTTGTTCAGTCACTGGAAAAATATCTCCAGAGCTGATGGAAAAAATCTGGAAATCATGGTAATTGTGTTCATCAAGCATCCTACTGTACTGAATTTGAAGAGTCCTTTCTGTATTCAGAAAGCAGAGCTTTAAGCAGAGCTTTGAGCTCTACTGTTTGAAGGAGGGATGTTGTGTCTATCAGAATAATACAGATTAAAATAGGCTAGAAGAAAAACCTGCAACACCTTAGGTAAAATGTAAATTAAGAAGTAACACCAATTATTGGGAATCTGACACTACAGAAAACAATATATAAAAAGATTTTTCATATTGAGATAAGCAGGGTTAATGTATTAGTTAAAATGATGCATTGGTGTACAAGGTGTGCTCATGACAAACTGTAGTCTTTCAGCATGGGTCGTTGTTTTGTGGGGTTTGTTTGGTTTTGTTGGTTTTCAAATTGTTCCTTATATGTCGGGTAAATATTTTAAGGGAATGAAATCACCCATCAGAGTGAATTTTGGGAAGAGCTCAACTGTTTGCAGCAAATATCATTCCATTTCCTGTAGCTGTATTATGTGATCAGAGGGACAGTTCCTGTTGTGGATGGCGAGGTGTTTTGTTATAACAGAGTGAGAGCAAATTGACAGGGGCCAGATTAACCCTTGTTGCAGAGCAGCCTCTAGAAGACCATCTTGGAATCACCAGTGAAGACTCAACTCATTCTTTACAGACTAATCTTTCTAAGATCCTTCTATAGAAAAGGAAGTTGTTCGGGGATTTTAGATTAGCTCAAGTTTTGTACTTATTTCACCGTGGTGTTTTCCATATACAGATGTTTTCTACTTGCTGTGATTCCCAGTTCATTTATGCCTGCTGGCCTGATAGCACAGATCCATAAAACACGAGTCACATTAGCAGAAGTGCTAGTTGGAAAATGTGGATTAAGTTGCACTATGCCAAAGGTACAAATTAGGAGCACATGGGCTGAAGCTGTTACTGTTGCAGCGTTGAGCCAGACACATTGAGTGCAGAACTTGGGCTAGAGTTTCTACTTAGCATAATACTTTGTTTTCCTGTTGAGCCTGAATGATCTCTACTGTGATCCTATTGTTATGTCAGCATTTGTGTAGGCAGAGTTCCTTGAGTAGAAGATAAGAAAGTGGAACATAAAATAGCTCTATGTGCACTAGCAAAATACTTTTTATATGAGAGACATGGCATCTCTTTTTTTTTTTTTCTTTTTGAGTGAGTTTTCTATTTCAAGAGCACTATGAAGGCTTAATGGATTTCTGCTTATTCTCAGTTGTGCAGTCACATAGTTTTTACCTTCCTACCTTTATTCTGGCATTAGAGAGCAGCTTCTTGCTGTGTGCAAAGGTATTAATCAGTGGATAACATTAGCACAGCATTCATATATAGTGAGAACAGTTTGCAATGTGTATCCTGCTTCACCACGCAGCGTGCAGCACCGAGTGTCTGTCTATTTAAAATGCAATTAAGGACTACAAAGCCTGATAGATCCACTGCCTGGGGAAACAAAGTTTATTTTGTTAGGAACCAGAGAGAGAACACTGAGTGGTGTGTTCAAAGTGAGGATTTTTCTATATTTTCTTTCCTTTTTTTTTTTTCTTAAAGAAGAAATAAGTAAGCTTCAAGTATAGTTGAACACCCGCTTAGCAGAAGAACTCTTCTCAATCATTTGGATTGTTATCAACACTTTTGGGTATTGTCTTAGGCCTCCAGCACTTCCCTAGTGTTTAGCATCTGATTTAGACCATAAACACAGGCAAATTGATATTGGTCCTTCACAAACTGTAGTCTAAACTTTTAAAGGATCACTGTTCCCTGCTAGATTTTCCAGACTTACCCATTCTTCATTCTGTGGTATGTTTACATTTTCACTGGAATATGTGTTACCATTCTCATTCATTCTCTTTCTTTCTCCTGATACTGTAAAAGTCAGCCTGAGTAGACAAAAACTTCCAGAGACTATGTTTGAAGTTTCTGAAAGCAACATTCCTTTATTGGCACCAGGAGAGCGGGGGATCGCTCCTCTGAAAAAAACCCACTCTCCCCGAGAACCATTCTCAGCCCCAATTTAAACCCTCAGGTCCCTCCCATTTCCCAGTTAATTAACACGAAATTTATGAAACTTTCCTACCTTTTAACAACCTACTTGTACCAGCAGACTTTTTTTGGATGCCTTTTAACTTCCTTCATAAATTGCATTTCTGCCTGATTAGCTTCCTCAGTTAAGATAGCCATATGTTTTCTGAGCTTTAGTGTATTTTCCTTCTAGAGATAGACACCTAACTATGCTATTCTTATTTGTTTAGGGGAGTCACACCATAGAGAAAGATGAACAATACTTACCAATGAAAGAATTCTGGACAGATTTTAGGTTTGGTTTAACTGTATTAACTTACATTTATTTGTCCTATATATTTGATGGCTTGATGTGGATCTTTTATGCAGTCTCTACTCTCTTTTAGCTGCCAACATATTCAACTGATTTTCTGAAGTTTGAAGAAATATCATAGCAAAGAAAGAAGAAAATAAAAAATTATTATGGATGATGAATAAAAGGATGTGTGATTGGAAGGTCATTAATTTATTTGAAACAGAAATCGTCCCTAGGTACATTTAAATTGCTCTTCATGAATTNCCCTTGTGAGACCCCACCTGGAGTACTGTGTCCAATTCTGGAGTCCCTATTACAAGAAAGATATGGACGTGCTGGAACGTGTCCAGAGGAGGGCCATGAGAATGATCAGAGGGCTGGAGCACCTCTCCTACGAGTTTAGACTGAAAGAGTTGGGGTTGTTCAGTCTGGAGAAGAGAAGGCTTCGAGGGGACCTTCTTGTGGCTTTCCAGTATCTTAAGGGGGCCTACAAGAAAGCTGGGGAGGGACTTTTTAGGATGTTGGGTAGTGGCAGGACTAGGGGGAATGGGTCAAAACTAGAGGTGGGTAGATTCAGATTAGACATTAGGAAGAAGTTCTTCCCCATGAGGGTGGTGAGACACTTGCACAGGTTGCCCAGAGAGGTGGTGGAAGCCCCATCCCTGTAAATTTTGAAGGCCAGGCTGGATGGGGCTCTGAGTAACCTGATCTAGTGGGAGGTGTCCCTGCCCATGGCAGGGGGGTTGGAACTAGATGATCTTTAAGGTCCCTTCCAACCCTGACAATTCTATGATTATTTCTATTGCTTCATTCCTTGTCATATTTACTTCATTACTTTTTTCTATTCTTTTTAAAATGCATTTTGAATTAGTTATGAAACCTGTTCTTTAAAGTCTTTGTATTTTGCTTTCAGGTCTCTGTAAGTATGTTTCGAAATTGTGCAAATGGTTTTGCTGAATAAAATGTCTTAAATGTCTTAGAACTGCACTTTCCTTTAAGTACCTAAACCTCTGTCGTATTGAACAGGCCCACGTACTAAGTTACATAGCAGGAACTGGACGAGGCCATATTTAAATATAAAATAATTGTAGGGGAAAATATGTCTTTACTGCAGAGTTGGGGGCACATGATTAATGAGCTGGAAGAGCTTGAGCTGAGGTTGCTGAGCTCTGCCAGCAACCCTTCTCGTTCCCACTATAGGCCAACATTGTCATTTTCTCCATTTTATTGGCACACATGAAACACCTAAGCATGGTGCCATCACACCCCTCCTACAATACTAGGATTGTTTCTACCACAAATTGCAGGGTCGTGACTGACCAAGAAGGGCAGGGCTTGGTCTCTTGTACCTTTTTATGGCATTGCAAATAGCTATGCAATCATCCTGGAGTAACTGTGCAAGAATACAAATTACAGACTAACCCAGTCTGCTGGTGTCTCAATGCAAGAGCTTGTTTATGTCAGCTTCACTCTGCTAGTTGTTTCACGAAAGAGATATGGACATAAAGGGAATGTTGAAGGGTCAAAGAGGTCTTGTTAGGTGTAAAGTGTATTTGGTAGGTATTATTGAAGATACCAGTGAAATAAACTACCTGAGAATAAACCATTGGTATTGCATTGGTGTACAGCAGTTCAAAGACAGTAGAAAGCTCCCCCAATTTGAAATGCAGATGAGTATGGGAAACAGTCAGCAATTAATGGGAGTGATATTTAGTCAGAATATCGTCTGTTTTCAGAAAATGCCAGCAAAGGTGTGTGTCTGCTTTCTGATCCAGTGCAGATGCAAAAGAATCACTCATGGTCCTTAAGTGGCTATTACACAGGTGGGAAGGAGAGGATCACAGATCCATGGGTGAAAGTTCACCTAAGTGTTGAGGTCTGCTTAGTAAGGGTAAGAGGTTAAAAAAAGGTCTAACTCACAAAACACTAGGTACGGTATCAGGAAACTGCTTTCTCAGATGGTATTAGTAGTCATGGTCTTCTGATGTTTGATGTAATACAGCATATATTGTATAGGACAGTCATATTTTACTCTCTTGCCCTAAGGTTAGTTGGAATAAAAATGTGCTTTTTTTTTTTTTTTGTCCTCCAAGGTGAAAAGAGAAGGCCTGGTTTTTCTTCAAGACCTTGGGAAAATCAGAAAACCATATATGAAGGTCAAGTAGAATAACTAGCACCTCTGTGAATGGTAGAAGACTGCAACTCAAAGATGCTGTGTTGTGATGCTGGCAGGGATTACACTCATTTTGAAGTCTAAAGCATCACAATCCAATCACTTGAGAAGAAAGTGTTGGTTTGGAACAGAAGTATTTCAAATGGCTCTGCTTTGAATCTCCTGGTGAGTTCCATCTCCTGTCAGAAGACTGCAAGCTGTTACAATATGTGCTCTGTAGTTTTAGGATTAATACACCACAGAGGTTTAAAGCATCAGTGCTTTCTTACATGGGTTTAGGTTCTATGGAGAAAATTCTCTCTTCCAGTTTATGAATAAAACCTTTGGTTTCCAGAACAGACAGGCAAATAGCCATATTTGGAAAGTGGGCATTGAGTGTGGTGTTCTGGTTCCGTTCAGCTGTATCGTAGAGATGCACACTATCTTCTCAGTTGCGTATTTGGATCTTCCTGTACTGTGATGGACTAGAATGCACAAAACAATGGAATTTCACCCATTTCTCATGTACACTGAAGCCTTGGAAGTTTGAAAGCACAGCTCTTACTCAAAGGTATCAGTGCAAGAAACATTATCCAAAACAATTTAAAAAGGAATTAGCATTAACTGGGAGTTGCAGTTAGAAGCTACTAACCTGACCCTCTATTTAAAGATCTCTAAGAACTGAAGAGGGAGAGAAAATGATAGATAATTTGAACACAATTGAGAAAAGTAAAGGTATTTACTGCTAACATTTTGCAAAAATGTTTAAATCTTCCATCTGTCTTTCCCCTTCTCAAAGGTATCAAAATAGATCTATTAACTTCTAAAGCTATGCATACAATAGTCATCCAGATCAAAAGCTTTTCTGAAGCTTATGTTGTCTTTTGTCTACATACTGCTTCTGTCAGGGGGTGTGAGGGAGTGTGTGTATATGGAGAAAGTTATTGTTTGTGTTGATTAGAAGCACGCTTAATTCTGTTGTGCTCTATACTCTTCTCTTCTGCTTATCTATCAACTTTTTTTAAAAAACCCTTCATTTTATTTATCTTTTTTTGTCAGGAGCAAGCATCAGTTTCTCCAAACTTGAGTGGATCAGCATTCTACTTTGAGCTTCCAGCTCAGTTAAAGTTGCACCTAAAACTGAGATGGTTTCTGCTGTGGTATTTTGGACGTGTTCCAGTTTCTTGAAATTACACAAAGATATCTACACATAGTTCTGATGACTCCAACAGTACATGTTTCATTTGTTTGGTTGGGGAGATAGGGGGAAAAAAAATTGCCCACAGAAATGTAGCCAAGCAGAGAGAAGGTTGAGAGATGCAGTGATTTAAAGCCTTACTATAACAAAATTATGTGAGGCTACATGGCCTTTAATAATATTAAATGTGTTTCCTCAACTGTGCCATAATGATGTTTTAGATCTCTCAGTCCTTAATTTCTCTGTAAAATACCCAGGTGTATTGTCAGCAGTTCTTAGTCCATTCTGGGTACACTGGAACACTTGAGCAAGATTTCACCAATCACTAGCACGGGAAATGGTTTATTTTAGCTCTTAGCTATTTCTGAGAACAATCACCCTTCTTTAAAACACAGGTTTTAAGTCTTGTTCCTATTCTCAGATACTGGTTTTTGTAGAAATCTTTGCGGAGCCATACAAATGCCAGTTCAAACTCTAAGTAACTTCTCTATTTATTCAGAACTAAAGATTTGTGGCAAGACTAGCTTTTTTGGGAGCAAGCGTACATCTTTCCTTAAAATCAGCTGTTTGGCTGCTGTGCGAGAGTTGAGCTGGCCCAAGCTGATCTGGGTGAGGTGTGGCCTCTGCATGTGTCCTGTATTTGATCACTTCTGAAGTTCTTTGAGTGTTTACAGCTATTGCAGGATTTTCATGCCTAGTTGTGTTTTTGTTGGCTGTCTGTACTTCATAATACTGTGTGTGTCCCCATACGACTTTTCAGGACTAAGTGGTCCACTCTGACCTTAACTGCATCATGTGGAGGTGAAAATCTGAGGGAAACAGTTGGTTTCATGAAGTATCTTGTCCTCTTCTGATACAGGTATGATCTTGCATCAGTTGTTTCACCTGTTTACTTGCAACTTTGCCTAAGTGAAGGAAGCTCTCTTGTGATATGCTGAGATTTTGGAAACACAAATGTAACAAAGAAAGCTAATTAAGATTTTTCTCTCAAAAATATTTCTAATTTCAATAATAAAAAGGCATGTTTGTGTAGAGCTCACTATTGTAAAAGTCTACATGTACTTCATGTAAATAACTGTAAAGGAAGAAACACAATGACTGGCTGGTTTCATTACCTTCAATTTCTCACCGTATGTTAAACCACTAATATGTATCAGCTTCGGAGGCTTGGATAGTATTGGTGATATGCGATAAGGCAAGAATGCTGCGGTCTTTAATGAGAAAATGTGTGAGCTTTTTGTGAGTGACTATTAGGCAAGAAGGTACTGCATTCCAACTGAAAAACTAGGAAGGTCCCAACACCTGCAGTCATTAGCAGTGCTGAGGAACTTTTAAAAAAATGCTGTTTAAATCAAAATATCCTGAATAGCTTTTAATATGGACCATTATTTTCTTGCTTCTTTTGCATTTTCTGATTAAATTATAGCAGGTGACAAAAGTCATTGCCACTAAAATTATTGTATCATCACAGAGCAATATTTAACAACCACTCTGTTTCTTTGACCAGCTCTGTTAGCCCAGCACTTCTGACTCTGTTGGATGAGGTTTTAGTACATACACAGAACTATCAGCACCCAATAGCTAATTCATTGTCTCCTGCATCCTCATTTCGGTTCCTGATGTAGCTGCCATGCATAATGCAGAGCAGTCGTGGGCCACATTTGTCAGGGAAATTTAATAGGATAAATGAGCCACTCTTAAAGCCATTTGCATGACAGATTTTTTTTTTTTTTATTGGTAGCTCAGAACCTTTTGGTAAAACACTCTCTGGTAAAACTGGTTCTTAATTGTAGCATTGATGTTAACTGACTATAGGGAAATTTCTCTGCATAAAACTTATTGATGCATTTGATTTCTGAAGTTGATACATTATTAAATGTCCCAGGTTATATGGCAACTACTGTCTGCTGTACCAGGACTATTCTGCATATCTCTGAAGCGTGGAGCAGCAGATAGCTAGGAGGCTTTGTCAATGTCTGTTTGAAGAGAATTTACAGTGGTAAGTTAAATGAAATTGGAAGATCATCGTAGATGTTTTCTACGATGTCTCTGGGATGTTCAGGAGTTCTGTTTTTCTCTGTCTAAAGATTTCTTATACCTTTTGTAAAGATTCATTTTTTATTTCTTTTTGTGAAGACTGGGTTCTGCTATAATGGGTTTCCACTGTTTCTGTAGGTATTTTTTTTTTTTTCCTAGCTAAAATTTCCATAAGATGTATCTCTTACATACTAGTGCATAAAACAGCAGAGAAGATGAAGGAAACTGGTAATGTTCTTACATTGAGGTCATTGATCTCTGCAGTTTCAGTTGCAGCAGGGGCAGCAAGGCAGGGGATCCACATCTGAGATGTCTGCATTCCAGAGACATTTCTGTACACTGTCAGACTTGGGATGTTTGGACCTGAATGACTAAATAGGCTCAAGTAAGCACTTAGATAAGTGATTGCAGTCAGAACCATGATAGTTACTGAATTAGCCCTGTGTACTTTGAAAAAAAGAGGAAGAAAAAAGATCATGTATTACTTTTTATGACTGATTATGAGCCTCTGATGTTCTCAAACCCTGTAAATGGGCTATGACTGGAAACGCAAATTCAAACTTTGTCAATCAGCCCAGTCCCCAGAGAGAAACAGGAAGGCTTTGTGGATTGGCTATACTCCATTCATTACTCTGCTATTGCTGTCACTGCCTACTGGTTTTATAAAGAGATCTGCTCAACAGATAAAGCTGGAAAAGGAGTTTAAGGCAATGATTGGCAGCATGGGGGAAACCTTTACAAATAGTGGTCCACTTGTCCCTCTCTGAGTCCTTACTTCAAAACTAACAAGCTTTATGGTACTTTTAGACTGCAAAATATGTCATGTATCCTGTATTTCTTTTAAAACAAATTTTTCTGCATCTTTTTAAGTCAGTAAAATATAAAGCAATACCAAATTTACTTGACATATTTGGTTTTGGCTTTTTTTTAATGTAAGTGGGATCTTTCGCCTTCCTAACTTGAAGGCCTTGGGATTGTTTCCAAGCAGTCTGATTGCTTTAAGGGTCAGGAGCCTTATAAAGAACAAACAAGAGACTAAATTTTCCTTTTGCTTGTACTGGATTTGTGCCAGAATAACTCAACTGATGTTGCTGGAGTTACCCTTGTGCAAATCCAGAGTAATAGAATAAATCAAATTTTCTTATCTTGCTTCAAGGAGGACAAAAACTAAGAAATATATTTCTGTCAGGTGACTTTTCTTTTGTTAAGTTAGGCAACAATAAAACTGCTCTTATGTGCTGGTTTTGCTCTGTCTTTAACTGTAGTTGTCCTTCTGAACTTGTCTTGGTGTTCCTTGTGAATACCAAGACCTCAGAATTTAAGGAAACACTGTATAAAAGGGGATTGGCATGGCTAAGATTCTTCCATATTGAGGGAAAATGTCCTTAATGAACAGAATGGATAAATCCACTTGATCACAATCTTTGACAATCACTTGCTTTACTGTCTGTTCGTATCCATTTTCTTTGACAGTGTGATCCTGATGGTTTGTCTTATGGTGTAAGTACTTCCAGCTTGTCACTGGTTCCTGTATTAACGTTCCCTATTTTACAATGACCTCTTGAATCAGGGTCCCAATAGACTGCCCACAGTAGTTGCTGTGCCACAGTGTGTAAGTGTGGCTGCTGCTGTCACCCCATTCATATAGTAAAATTGGAGTGTGAACAAACAAAATTTATATTGTAGTGTTGTAAAGCAAACTCCATTACTGTAAGAAAGGTACTTTAGCCATATGAATCCGTTCTTATCCTTCGCTCCCTAGACATTTTGAGGTGCATTGCTAAGAGGATTAGAATCAGAATAATTAGATTGGTAGAGAGATCAAGTCCAGCCTCCCACTTGATGCAGGGCCAACCTCAAGTAACTAGGATATAGAGAAATTCACTGCTTTTTCCATTCCTGGATGCTTTTTTAGAGCAATGACATCTGCTTTTACCCTGTTTTCCCTCTGTTACATTTAATCTCTGTTACTTTTCCTGACAAAGAACATCAAAGCAGATGTTTAATTACAACTGTCCAGATTGCTGTAACTTTTTTCATTTCAGCAGTAATAGAAACTATTGGTGAGAGGTACCATTGGACTGAAGACTCCTACTTTTTTTTTCCCCCGTGTTCTCAAACCAATGCACGTGAGAAAGTATTGGGTTTAATTATTATGTAAATAATAAAAATACCAGAATGAAAGAAAGTTAAAATTTAATTATGTATAAACAGCAGAAGTAGTAGAAAACTTTAAAAATGACACTGTAATGTCCTGTACAATTTAACAACACCCTTTGGCATTTTTCCAGTTCACAGCTGACTAAAATTCAGTCAAAGTGGTTTAGAAAATGCATACTACATATTCAACAGCTGTGAGGAATCCAAGCTGCTAAGGTACATTTACATAGGTTAATAGCTCTTAAAACCAATCTCAGTGCAATGGTTCTGAAGTTAACTTTCTAATAATTGTACAACTGCCTGGGAAAATGGAAAATTTAACTGTTATGTTTAGACTAGCAGTGGAATATGTCTAAAGAGCAGAGCTACAGAAAAAGAAATTTGTCATTTCAAAGTTTTCTTTGGATCATGGACAGATTTAAAATTTCAGACCTGTTTAATGTCAGAGTTACCCTAACACATAAATGGTCCAGCCAGCCCTCCCAAAGGACATCAAACAGCATCGGTAAGAAATAGTAAACCAAATAATTTTGCTGAAGGTGCTGCAAAGTCTTGGAAGATTCGTTAAAGCTCACATGCCAGTTCTCTTCTGTGGTAATAAACTTGTCTATGACCACAGGTTGACTTTGTTTATTATAACTGGATATGAGTGTACATGCAAAGAAATTTTGCCATTACGCAAAGAGCGGTCCTTAACTTTAACCATATTCAACCTGAAAAAACAAAAGTGAGTTGTCATTAACATTTCTGGCACTCCTCCCTGAAATGGTTTCTATCTAAAGCTGAAACACTCACATCAGTGGGCAGTAGTATCAAGGCAGGAGCAAGGTTGTGGGTGTTGAAAACAGATGCAGCCTGAAAAAATATTTTAATAATGTATTTTTAATTTTGCATGGGAGCTGGCTATATATTAGGACTGTATCTTGGGAGTGGAGAGCCCCAGGCTCCTACCCACACTTATTTATCACAAACCCCTTTGATATTCTTGCCATAACATGGGGGGGGGAAGGAAGAAGAAAAATCATTTCTGTAGGGCAAAGGCATAACTCCAAGCAGCATCTCAAAGCACTGATACAAGTGAGGGGCCTGTTAAGCCTCAAAGAGTATTTTTTGCCAGATCTACAGATCTGTACAGATTATGAATCTGTACTGGTTATGAAACAATAAAGAGGGAGAGAAAGGAAAAGCAGTTTTCAGAATCTTCAAGAACTTGCTTGAACAATAAGTGTAAGATTTTAATAGATTTTTGTGATCAAAATAATTCCAAAAGGAACTGAAGAGAAGAAGGCAGATGAGATTTTCTATCCTGTCCTGAATTCGAAAGCATAGATTTCATTTATATCTAAACAGGGCCAAATGTATACCTCCTATCTTTGTTTTGTTGATTGGTTGTTTGTTTTTTTTAATTTAAAAATCTAAACAGAAAGAAACAGTTGTTTTCTCCCAGGAGATGTCTTGGAAAAAATTAATAACAATTGTGTTTTTAGCTGGAAGTAGAAGCTTTATGGGGTAGGATGAGTAACTCTAAAACAGTGTAATGTACTCAGCTGTGCTGAGCATTTAGAGTTTCTCCATGTGGATCAGACACAGTCTTCTGTCTGTGTATAGCCTGACAATCAAGACTTGAAAATACATGTATTTGTTCCTAAGCAGGATTAATGTTAAGCTCATAGGCTTGATGAATCTATGTATGATACTGGGAAAATGCTTTAATAGCACTCCACAAATGGTACTGTTACTGGCACCCTTTTGAATGAGTGTGTTACTTTGGTTATGAAAACATGCTATATTCTAAGTGAGCCTATTACCATTTTTTATTTTTTTCCCAACTGTATTCTCTGTGAATATGGCAATTTCAGTCTGCCATTTGGGAAATTTTAGAATAGAGTTATGCCTGGAGTTAACACAATACATTCTAGTTTTTGATCACAAACTAAGCTCTGGAGTGCCATATTGACAGTCCACGTTGGCAAGCCAAATGAGTTGACAATGTTAGGTGTTTTTTACAATGTAAGAACATCTACTTTAAATAATATTCTATCATTAGGATAAAAAAGTCACACTCTTAACTGACTTAGAGCTACACAGTCTTTAAAAGTAGACCAATTCTCAGAGTTTTAAGATACCACAAAGAACAAGAGATGAAAAATTTGAGGAGACTTGCTGCAGTCTTTTACAAGCCAGCGGCAGAAGTGGGTGGGGTAGGGTGGAAACTGGGGAAGAAAGAAGACTTTATTTTGTTTTGGTTTTGATTTTGTTTGGTTTTTGGGGGTTTTTTGCCACTATGTGATTATTTATTTATTAGAAAACCAACCATTTTCCTGAACTGCTGCAGTCTAGACTCTTTCCACCTTAACCGAGTACAGCAGTAAATTCCATGCCCCTTGAGTATTTGCAGTGGCTGGGACTTGCATGTCAGGCTATCAATTGAAGGTAAGAGAAGTATTGGAGTAAAAAGGAGCTTTATGGTTCATAATATTGGGTTAAAAGATTAAAGATGTTCAAAGGCTTCCCTCTGGAATCCCTGTGAAAGCTATACGCTGAAATGTTCTAAAGAGTTGATAAATTATAAATAAGAAACTTACCTCGTTCATTAAATCTAAGTGCATGCTCACTCATGGGTGCGGATATTCAAGCTAATGCTACAAAATCAGTATTATAGATGTGTAGTAAAACCATGAATATCATTCAAATGCTATTTCTTGCGGGGGGGGAAAGGTGTAGCCAGACTGAAAAATGGGAAAGCTAAAATTTCATAATAGCGATACAAGTTGAGAAGTTGGGAGACTATGAGCAAGTTAACAAAAATAAATGGCTTCTCTGGTGTTGAGCTTAGTTCTCAGAGCTGCAATCAGCAGTGTTCTGAGTGTTCAGACACTGGCATTGACTCAAATATTTCTTCCTTCTCCAGCTCCAGTAGTCCTAATGTGCCTGTTAGGAGGGGAAGTGTTTTTTCACTTTGAACATATGGCATTATCTTGAGCTAACTGACTGCTTTACCAACATTTGCAAAAAGGACCAGTCTTATATGGAAGAAGACCAATAATGCAACTTCATTTCCTCTTCCAAAGTTTAATCTAAAAAATGTATTTGCTTTTTTGTACAGATTTAATTTGGAGCACATACGTACAACATACACAACATCATCAAATAGTTACCTGATGTTCATCAAAACAGTGGGAACAAAATAGAACAAAACAATAGCTTCAAGGTACATATGGGAAGCTGTACTGACTGGTACGAATTTGCATACAGAGCCGGTTGGTTTCAATTTTGTAACAGTAGTATCTGTTAAGAGAAAGAGCCAGAGCAGAGCCTTTAAAATGGATGCCTAGATTTTAATGAATATTCATATCACCTTTGCCTATAGTGCATAATGTAAGCATTTGAAACTTTAAATTACAGTCACTCTCGTGTTTGTTTTAAACACTGTTATAAATGAGCATATTTTCCTGTACCACTGGGTAGCCATCACAGTGTCATCCATTGTATTCCCAATGAGCACAATGTGTTTCTCTGCAAACCATTGCTGTTTTCTCTTTAGGCAAATGAAAGCCACTAAGTTCTGGTGAAGTCATCTTTCTGCTGTTGTGGGGATGCCATGAAAATGTCACTGAAAATACAACAGCACCTTAAGTGGCTTGGCATTTTTATTCTACAAATTACATATGGTAAGTAGGTGGACTTGTGAGTTCAGCATTTAATGTAGAAAGTTAAGTGTAAGCAGTAAGTAGTCAGCGTGCTCCATAATGCTAGTGAAGGGAGAGACTTGCAATTGGACAGCTCTGCAAGTAAGAATTCTATTCCTGCGTATCATTTTCAGATTATCTATTGATTTGTTTATCTTACAAAATGAAGTGCTCAATTGTGCATGTCATATCAACTTGAAATAGCTTGGGACTGATTTTCCTTGAAAATAAGGAGTAACTATATTGATTTCTATGGATTTAGCAGTGTAAATAAAATAATTTCTGATCTGGTTGGGTTTTTTTTTTCCTTTGAAGTAGTTAAATGAAGTTTAAGAGCAACAGATTATATAACTCTGTGACACTAAGAGCAAAACCAGGTTGTTGTAGACCTGCTGCTCAATAAGTAAGCACTTGGGTTAGACGAAGGGCTCAGAGAGAAAAGCTCTAGTTAGATGCACTTGTTTAAAATTTTGTAACTGAGTTCTTGCTCCTCACCGTACCTTTGCCAATCCATTTTAAAGCTTTAGGTGAAAACAAACCTGTTTCTATTTGTATACTGGACTTTGCACAACAACAGCTGAGGCACAGGCTTATGTCTGGGCTTGCTAATCCGTTTATGACCTCTGGCAAAAGGCTAGCATAAATATCTTGGGACAGTTCTTTTTTCATTCAGTTACCAAAGTCCACCTAAGAAATGTGATGTAGGAAAAACACTTCCTGGACTCCTTCTGTCAAAGAGAATCTGATGACTTTTCAGCTTTATTTTCATAGCAGGTGACTCCTTGCATCCAAAGCTTCTGTAAAATGCACTGTATTTATGTGGTATCTTTGATTTTGTTTAAAATTACACGAAGAAAGTAAAAACGATCCTTTTCTTTTGCAATGCATCTTTTTAGGAGCAGACATTTGCACAACTTTTTGGCAGTGTTCTGAATGGTTTTTTTTTTATTTTTAATGTAATATGTCAAAGTAAACTGTACAGAATCATAGACCTAGATACCTGAAATATAATCATCCATCAAAAGCCCTTGGTGGGACAATTACAGCCCCCACATCCTCCCACAGCAAACCATGATTATAGGAGAACACTTGAGGGCTGCAGCTGAGATTAGACAATGTGAAGTACTTTTGCCTCAGCCTTCACAAGATCACTTGCTACAAGACTTAGTAATGAAATAGGTGAGATTAATTGAATGTGTGTCTTCTACTTTAATACTGACTTCACACATTTTGCAATTTATTTCAGGATCTGTCTTAATGATGTTTGTTTAAATTAGATCCACATCTTTTATGTGGTTTTCATGTTCTTTACAAAGCAAACACAGCTTTCAATGCTCTTTTGATATCAAATGCAGTGCATATCCAATACTTACTCTTCACCATCAAGTGCTCTCAGCATTGGTTTTCTACCTGATTCTTGTTTTCTTTCCTTCCCAATATCCTTCTTTCTTCTTGAAAGCCATGAAGACCCTAGTGTCATCATTTCTTCCTGATGTTTTCTAGCAGTTCTTACTTCCTACCTCTGTTTCCACAACTCTCTCTAGGATCTCATTTTCAGGTGATACACACCTTAGTGTCACTTACATGTATGAAAAGCAAAAGTAAATTAGGTCTAAGATATTAGTTTGGTTTTAACAAAGAGTGTTGTGATTTGTTGATGCTCTGCACAGACTGCAGAGCACTAAGGTGCCAGAAAAGATTCTCAGCTGTAAGTGATCATCAAATCCAGTCTTGCTGTGCCATACACAGGCCAGTAGGACTACTGATCCTTGTGTGAGTTTCCTTTACAGGAAATGTTTCATGGGGAACCTGATCTCTGAAGCAGATTTTTCATTGTTGTTCAGAAATGTATTTACAAAGGTGTATATATAAGAAGGTAACAATTATTTGTTGGGGGCAATAAAATTACTAATAATTACAGAATCCTTTATGCACATCACTGAGAAAAGGCATGTATTTGGTCCTTTGTGTCTTAAAGTTCATCAGATGAAAAATTAAGCTATAGATGTATCACATGGAAAACCATATGGCCACATCCATGCTTGGAAAGACATTTGACTCGGCTAAATTCATTTCTCAGCAAGCTTGTCCTTGTTAACTGCAGGGTTTTGGGGATTATAACAGGAATGTAGATGAGGCTGTCACGTCCTTCAGCATTTTTAGCATGATGTAGGTTTGAGTACAGGTGGGCAATTAAACACTTTGTGCTTCATTTCCCACTGGGTGTCAGTTATCATTTCACTCTCATGACTGGAAATAAATATCAGTGATGATGGAGCATCCTCCTCTACATTCCATAATCAAATGGAATCATAGCAGCATCTGAAAATGTGGCTCATATTCTTTGTGTCGGGGGTGCTTTGGCACTTTTTTCCTAGTGTAAAGATAAAGTATGTCTAATCCTACCGCATCTCTGGTGATGTGGATAATATTGTTTTGTTGCTGTTGTTGTTTTGGAGAAACAAAGGGATAGAATAACGTATTGTCCTCTTGTAGAAGTAGCTGCCTGAATGAACAGAGATATCTTGCAGACAGTAGTGAAAGGTAGCAAATTGTGCTGAATATTGCCTTTCTTCACAGAAAGAGTATGGTAAGAAAACAAATATTTAGAAGTGTAAGTAAATTCAAGTGCAATAGGGAATAATCTTGATAAGAAAAAAGCAACAGGAGCAACTCTAGAAAAGATGTGATATTTTGGGGTGATCTTACATATTTGAGGTTTTTTTTTTAATGGAGAGTATGGATGCTGTTTAGGGAACTTGGTTTAATATAAAATACTGTTTGTAGCAGAATGACACAGATCTTGTGTGTCCTGAGTCTAAATTTTTATTTTTAAAGCATAGTTGTATACAGAGAGACTAATTTAGCTTGTACAATGCAGATAATTTCCATGCTGTGCTATAAAACAAAGGATAATGAAATCCCGGGTTCATTATGACTCAGGTGCAGACTCTTCAGACTGACCTTTGAGTGCCCTTTAACTTGGCTGCAAAAAGCTGACTTTTTTTCTTTAATCATCCCCTCATTTTCACAGAGGTAGCCTGAAACGTGGTTCTGGAATGTAAGAGCAAAGGTGTTTTCTGAAAAGCTCATTCTCCTAGCTTAGCGTTACCCAATATTACTTAGCTGTTTTCTGGCAAGGTTTGGTGGGTGGAGGAAGGAAATAGGTCTTATTTTGAGCTTTTAAAAGGAGCTGAATTTTATATTAGCTTCACAGTTTATTTGTTGTTTTTTTTTATTCCTGTCCAATAAAAAGCTGCTTTTCCATGGGAGCCTGAGGAGAGCTCACTCAAGATGAAAGGAAGTGGAATGCATCTGAAAGAGCAGCCAAATTTTGATGGCTTTTTCTTGCTGATGGTATGAGCAGTTAAATCTTCTAAAAAGGTGTTGTTGCTTTCCTCTTAGCCCTATCAGTTGTACAACTCTTTTCCATCCTTTATGAATGTATCATACTTGATCATTTGCCAAAACTTGTTTAATTAAATTCTTTTAAGAACAAATCACTCTTCTATGAAGTTTGAAGGCTTGTGTGCATCTTGGGTTTCCCCTGGTACTTTCAGGTTAGTTTTGATCATCCCCTTAGCATACTGGATTAGATTCCCTTTATGTGCTGCTTAGTGACACAAGGGGGATGTGACAGCCTTGTATGGCTAGTATAATATTCATGCTTCATTACATACAGAAACATTTATTGCTTTTGAATAACCTAATGGACCCATGGTGTTGGTTTTCCCCTTAAAATAGTTACTTGGCTCTACATGCCTGAGGTGCATAGTGTCTCATGTTTTAGTGATTTACAATAGGAAACAACATGGGGAGGACCATGCACAAGTAAGTTTGAGGCATGAGCAAAATCCGGCTCATGCTGATGGGAACGACAAAATTGATAGTGTTGGGCTTTCTAAGTACATTTCTAATGAACGCTAATGTGTGGCATGCTACCTGCTCAGACTAATACTTCTTAGCCATTGAAGCTTGCTGGTCCATGCTGAGTTCTGGACTGCCACAGCTGACCAGTTCTCAACAGCTTGCATGAGAAAGCTACTCTTGGTGAAACACTGGAATTTGTTGTCTCCCAATCCCTTCACTGGTAGACAGGTCAGGCTGTGGCAAAGGAACATGCAGTTGAATGTAGCTTTATCATTACCCTTTAGAGTATCTCAATCAGCCATTCAGACCTTGTAAAGTGTGAGCAGAATGATTATTTTCATCTTTGTGCCAGTTTAATTTGAGGCACTTTTTGAGTGAGGGCTGTGGGGAAAGAGTTTGTACTTTGAGTGGAGTGAAGATATATTTTGTTCAGTAATTTGATTAATTTAGCCAAGCATTTAGCCACATGTATCATACCAGTATTTAGGCACAGAAACCTTACAGAAGCAGGGGAGGTATCTGTACTGTTTCATATCTTTTCTTTCTTAAATTCATAGGCTTCCACACTTTACATAGTTGACCTTCTCTCCATATTTTACAGCTGCCCATTGTGTCTTATCTTGAATAGGAAAGCAGTGTAGTTGCAAAGATTGCTTATTAGTAAATGGACTGATAACCCAAATCAAAAGTCCTTAGCCAAGAGTCCTTGGTGGTGTGAAGCATTGTTCCTGATACCTGTAGCTCCAGCAGCCTGAAGTTGTCACTGGAAAGTTACTTCATAAAGGATTGTAACAAACTGTCTTGGATAGGGAACCAAGAAAGTACACTTAAACATCTGTGTTATTAATTATATTCATTGGCTAGAGTTGCTCAGGCATTGCTAATGGTCAAATAATTGAAGCTTTGTGCTGCTAGCTCTCTTCTTCCTCAGGTCAACACCAAAGTCAACAACATCCCCTCAGCATACCTTCATCTTTTATTCTTCATCCATCTCAAATCAGCCAAGGAAGAACACACCACTGAGAGCGAGATCAGCAAGCTGCCCCCAACAGGAACTCTCTTCCAACTGATCAGCTCCTTGTTGCTACTTCTCAGACTCATCAGTTCCTGGTTAACATAGCCCTAGTCTCACCCACCACCCCAACCACGATCACCTGGAGGAAGGCAGGGCCTCACACAGGTGGGCCAGGTTCTATCTCTGGGGCCTTAAAACACTTGGGGAACAAAACATGTTGCTGGGTTGTGACTCATCCATAGGTCAACTCCAGCTCAGGGCCTACAGCCCAGGCCCCAGCACTTTAAGGTTCTTGAAGTTATTGGCAGATACCCACACAGAAGGATCTGCACTGACTTAAGTTATCTGGGTATTGACTGTTGCAGCCGGTTGCCATGCCTGCAGCAATCTACCCTGCTTCCCAACCAGCTGAAGCTGAGGAAAGCTACTGTGAATGAATAACCCCCTGCCTTGGCTCTCAGTTTTGAGCATTTTCCCTTTCATGTGAATGTACAATCTGTATTACCAGTAAAATGACTTGACAGAAACGTTCCTTACTTCGTACTGTAGGTGATCAACAGAATCGATGGCATCAAGTATATGGCATCAGTTAGCACAGAGCTCAATAAGAAGGCTGTGAAAAGCAACAAACAGCTCCTTTTCTACATCTTGCCTTTCTTTCTCATCTTTGTTTTAACTTTTTCTTCTCATTTTGTTTTCCAGAAATGTATTTTCTTTTGCATTTTGCAGATGTAATGTCTTGGTAGTAGTTTTTCCTGCTTTATCTCAATTGACAGTAATTTCAGCACAGTAAAACAATTGAATGCATCATCTGTTGAAACTTTAAACTTTGTTTACAGAGGTGATAATTTCTGGTAGTTAACATTGGGTAGGAGTTTGCCTCAGTACAAACCTTATTCTGTTTTGCTTCATACCTCCACCACCTACAATTTCAAAGAATGCTTCATGACCTACACCGTACAGAACATTCTTCTCAGAGGAGAAAGAACTAAATAGTTCCAATAGTGTGGGAAAATAGGTTTGAAATTTAAAATAGAAAATCTGTTAAATCAGCTTTAGTTTGTTTTCTAGTTTTCTCAGCATCAAAAGATGTTTATCAGGTTTTTCAGGAACCTCCTTGTTATCATTGTTAGCATTCTAATTTTTCAGAAGTTGCAGACTTAGGGGATGCATGCACAATTGAAAAAGTTTATGTACAGCAGAGTCTGTCATTGTTAGTAAGTTTTCAGCTTTATGATGGATTTATTTTGGTGATTTCACTATCTTTTGCAAAGGGAAAGCATACTTTGTATTGGAGAAAGGGTTTATTATCTTTGATGCTGTAGCTGTGCTCAATAGTGGTTATTTAAACTCTAAATGGCAAAGGAATCTTAATTGTACCTCATGTAATAAGGTCAAGTTAACTGTCAGAGTGCTGTGTGACTGGAAGAACTATTCTCTCTGATACTTCAATTTGTCTTTCATTATAGTTGCGTAATTCCAAATGGCAAAGATGGGAAGTTATGCAGAAAATCTGTGACAGAATTTTTAGACTGCTTCTGAAGCCTTGCACACTGAAGATCTAGAAATGTTATTAAATTAATAAGTAAAGGGAATTTCATAGAGTATTAATGATAATAAAATGACACTATCATTCTTTTTTTTTTTTTTTTATGCAGGGCAGTTACAAAGAGTGAATGAAAATATGTAATGAGGAGACTTAATTGATTAAAACCTCTGTGCAGTAAGTGGGAACTCCAGTTTGCACTGCATGCCATTAAATATTGAACTCTTGATTGCTGTTGAACAAAATCAATACAGAACAAAAGTCTGTAGTGAATCCTGTGCCTGCAGCAGTAATACAGTTTGACAATAAAAATCAATGCCCAGTCCCAAAGTCTAGCATTTAATAATATCTGTGGTTTATATCTTTTATTGATTCTTATGTTCCTTAAGGCCAGTAATGAATAGGGAGGAGTGTTCTTTTCACAGAACCAAGCAGTGTTTTCCACGGTTTGTTTTTTAAACCACTCTCCTGACAGTAACAAACACAAGTTGTTTGAGGTTTTTTTTTTTGGTGGGCTTTTTTTTAAAGTCTGTAATAGACTCTTTATTAAAATACAATACTTAACAATGTAGTCAATTTTCATGTACCTTGTAGAAATAATAGAACTGGAGGCTGATTACAAATAGTTCCTATATAATCTTAAACTATTTAATAGAAATGTATGAAATATGTGATAATTTCACTACGTCATAACTTAGTAATCAGACATCTTATAATTTACCTAAAAAGAAATTGCATCTTATCTTCACCCGTTAGTGAAGATTTAAGAGTTGAGTGCCCTGAAATTTCATTTCAGCAACAATTCTTTAGTTTCCCAAAACAATTTCTTGCATATTTATGAATGTTTTACAGAATAGAAGCACAACTCAATTCTTATTATTTTGCAATGAGTCTCGATTTTTTACTGTTAACCAGTTTATTTTTGCCTATGTATACAGTTCATTTTCTCTTGTGATATACTATCTTAGTGAAGTATTTTATATACAATGGAAGATGAGGTGCTTAAGATGTAGACAAGTGCTTGAATTCACAGGTCTTGAACACTACTGGGAATCTAGCCTGGTGTCTTGACTTGCAGCCCTCCCTCTGACCAGTAAGTGATAGTTCTTCTTGAATGGTGAACTACTAAACCCAAGCAGAAATAATCATTCATTTGCAAACCTAGAACACAGTCCATTTTCAAGTTGCATCAGAAATCAGTAAGTTACAGACTGTGTTTAAAAAAAAAAGGCGGCGAGGGGAGAAGTTTCTGTGTCCATACATGGTAAAGAATTTCTGAGAATTGTTTTGAAATTACTGCTGAATCACCCTTAAAATAGTTGGGAGGGATCTCTGAAAATTGCAGAGTAATGTGAAGCAAATTAGTGGCAAATATCTGTCCTGCCACCAAAAGTATGTCTGTTTTTAAAGACAATAATTAATGCATATAATCTTCTCACTGTGAATTTTACAGAGCAACTGCAATTTTTACTGAGATAGAAATTCAGGGTTACAGAAGTAGTCTAGATGTATGCCTATGGTTTATTTAGTTGTAAAAACTGCAAATGTGATGTCTGGTAGTGTGCATGCAAAATCACATCCTTTTGCTGCAATGTACTCTTTAACATTGACCGTGTATCTATGGCTGGTGAAAGTCTACCATGCAAACAAATGCAACTTATTTTGTGTAGTTACAGTAGCAAAAGAAAGATTCCTTATGTGGTGGCTTCTTTTGGTTGTTCCAGTGATGACATAAGTGGGACAAAATTTTGCAAATGGGACTTACGTGTTTTTTTATTAGGACAGTTTGTTTCCCTTTGTTAATCAAAGAGAATATAATACCTCTCCCTTAAATTTCTGCCTTGCTTATTCACAGATTAACCTAAACAGCGAAGGAATGCACTTGCCTATATCGTCTCTGTCTCTTCAGAATTTCTTTGCGTAGTCTGCTAAGGCAAACCCTGTGAGACATACACAAGCCTACAATGATATAGCTATGGTATAACTATAGCAAGTGGTACCTAATTCTGTCTTCATCTTTTAATCTTGTCAACTGGTACACAGTAATTCCCAAAATGTAACTGGATTATCAGCACGGTCAAGCTTCTATGCAGTCACAGTTTAAAATGAACCAAGTTACAAGGCCGTAGTAAAGGCACCTCATTGTTATAGTAAAGGCACTTAACCAAACTGCCTAATGAAGTGTTTTAACCAGAATGTCTTTGAAAGCACACCGAGTTCTGATGGCTGTAGACTGAGATTCTGGTTTAATCATGTGCAAATATCATCCACTTCCTCCAGTCTCAAGGTAGGCCTGTTTGCTTCATGGAAGGAGATTTTTGTTCCTTGCAGTCTTTATGAACAATAGCTGCTTTTCACTGAGGAGTGCGTATCAGTCCTTTTTTTCCACAAGTTTTGGTTTTGTGGGTTTATGCTGGTTGTTTTTGTATTGGTTTGGATTTTTTTGTTTTGTTTTTTATATAGTAGGATTATACAGAGAGATCTTACAAGGGCAAGGCTGTACTGCATAGTCTGTAGCCTGGATAAACCTCCAAAGTTCATAGTTTCTCATGTTCTAACAAACTCTTTCACTTGAGTTTATTTTTCCTAATTTCTGTCAGTAGAATGTCAATCATGCTGAAGGACTCTTATTGTTGCCATTCACCAGCTTCTGTTTAGAAAAGAATTATAAATTTTATAATTATTAGCAGCTTCATGGTAATGGCATTACAGTAAAAATGCAGTTTTTGAAGAAAAGAAAAATTTTCAGATCCTAGGGCTACACTTTCATCTGGGATTCTTCCAGCTGGGAATGAGAGGTCATCCAAGAGGAAAGTGAGAATAACTGGTACCTACTAACATTTTCAGGCTGCTGACTTGGCTACTATCTAATATGTCAAGTTCACACATGAGTTATCTCGTCTTTAAGTAATTGCCCTAGAACAGTACTTTTATATACTACTGTGCAGCACTCAAGTTCAATAGAGGTCAATGCAGTCTCCAGATGGGTTTGGCAGCAATAGTACAGATACTCAGAGCACAATGCACATGTTCACGTACAAGCAAAATATAACCTAGTAACTTTATAATAGTCAGAATCAGTAGTTCAGCTTTACCAAAAATATTTTTGAGACATTTGAAGCCCCTGCAGGTACTGAAAAATCAGCTTAATAACTGTGTAACTGAAAAGTTATGATCCCTACTGATTTAACTTTGTTAATGATAGAGCTCCCTGAAGCTTTTCCAGGAATTGCATCCAAATACTGAGTGCCTTCAGCTCTTAAGATCTGCTATATACACAACACTTAACACTTACAGAGTAACAGGTGGTTTTGGCTTTGTCAGTGTGTCAACAGTGACATTAAAACAAACTTGGGAGTTTTTGGTGAAGATTTCAAGTAGCAGGAGCCTAATTGTGCTCTCAAAGTTAACATAGTATGTCACTAGATAAGAATCAGTTTAATGCGTTTAAAATTGAAGTCTACAAATATATTAGGGTGAATGTGATTGGGTGACTGGACAAAGTTTGAGACAGCATATGGGGCTGCAGTTTTAACTTTTAAAATAACTTTGTATCTTTATCAATTACATAAATTACTAGAACATGCTCCAGTCCATATATACTACAACTTCCGAGTACTCCAGTTTAAAAGCCCTACAGATGTGCTAATTTTAACTCCCATTCTAGAAGTTTTAATTAGTTCTAGTTTTAATTGTGAATCGATCTCTTTCCTAAATAGTAAGTCTTCATTAACTTGAATTTACCAATTCCAGATCCTGGGCAAGCTGCAAGTGATGATGAGATGCAGATCCTTGCAGAGTGCCTGATGGTTGATTAAACATGTGTGAAAGGCTTGTTTTTCCAGACGTGGCTAAGTTTGTGTCTGCAGCAGCAACATCATCGATATCAGTATCTGCTCAGAAGCCTACATGAAGTCATTGGCTCTTTCAAGGATGAAAATAACTTTTATTCTATCGTGAGCAGTGACAGTGGGCCCTTCTGCAGCTCTCAGGGCTGAGAAAACTTCAGAGAAGGGTCCACTGGTTCTGACAACTAAGTGTAAAAATCAATACCTTGTGGATTATGCCTCTGAAATATGTGGTGGCTTATAAAATTGCCATATGTTCAAGGAATGGATCTGAGCATACTGATGACTACCTCTTGGGTTTGCCCAGCCAGATGTGGACAGTTTTTGTGCAGGCCAGCCAGCCCATGTGATTTGCTGTAAGAGGGAACAGCGATTCCTCTGTTTCTGAACAGCCGTGCACACCTGAATGTGACTCAGCTTGTGGCAGTAGCTACTGATGCGCCATCACTAACAAAAACATAGTGCTACTAACAGAGGTGTGATTGAAGAACAGGAAAGAGGACAAGAAAACTGCAGTCTGCATGCAGACAAATGCTTTTCAATCTGCTGTCATCCCTCCTAAAGAATTCAATGAAAATGGAGGCAGAAAGCCAGTAAGATAAAAATCAGCACTTTCTGTGTGCTGTTTGTTCTGTTACAGTTGTCTGTCTTTTACCATGTTATTATCAAGCGCTTAATAGTGAGTATTAAATCTAATTTTGGGATAACTTCTGAGAAATTATTTTACAGCATTAGCAAATGGAAGAATGTGCTGCCTGTTAATTCTTTACATTGTCTCCTAGAATAACAGCTGGCCAGCATCAGAGTCTAGAACAAAATGAAGCACCCAGATAAATGCCATGTTTGTGTAGATATAGGAGCATACTATGTAATCTCTTGAAGCCAGTGCCTTCAGAAGTGATTAAATAGTACGTGATGTAAAGACTGGAGTACGTCCTATATTAGGATGTCTTAAGTAAATGGGAAGTACTTTTCTCTGTACAGGTGTACACAAGGTCTCTAATGCTTGCAGTTTTATAATGTGAAGTAAAAGAGCTAAAGGGTCACTGCATGTGTAGTTAGTCTAAAAATCAGTCAGATAAGACAGCTGCCATCTTTGAAAGTGACTGCCCTGGCTGGTTTCGAGAAGAAGAATATACAGACATTAGTTGTGAAATCTCCGTTGGTGCTCTGACGTGTGCTGATTTATTCCCTATTTCTTCAACGGTGTATGAACACAGATCGCTAAGCAACAACACCCTCATTCCAGGTAGTGGGAGTGTGAGTTAATACCAGAACTGCTTTTAGTTCTGGACAGCTTGTGATTGTTGTTTTGCGAGAAGGCAAAACAGTAAACTAAAACCATGTATTTTGTCCTTTTGGAGTCTAAGGCTTTTCAGTCTGTTTCCCAGGGTGCCAAGTTTCAGTCTGTTTCCCAATTTCCTCTTGATTCCTTCAGTCTCTTCCCATGGGAGTACTGTGAGGAGTTCTACATGTGCTCACTCTTCACTTGGGGATGCAGCATTAGTGGGTCCTGTGAGGTCTTGATCCATAATGAGTCATTTGACCTCTCTCATATTTTGACTTAGAGAGCGGAAGGATCACACAAACATCCTTTTAAGGAGCCAGCATGCTCCTTTGGTCACAAAAAGGAAGACAACTGACAAGCTGTGGCTTTTAAAACCTCTATGCCATTTTTTGTAAGAGAAAGACATTCACTCTTAGGCTCTCTGCATTATTTCAATCTCTAAATGCAACTTGCAGTTTCACTTAGTTAAATATGCTTTATTTCCTCTTCTGACCTACCAAATGGTAATGCTTGAACAGTAGAAATACTGTGTTTTCTCTAGAAGCAAATACAGTCTTGTGAAGGACAAAGTATCTGGGAAACATTGGGATAAAAAGGAAGTTTAGGAATTGCATGGTGTAGTTTTCAAATAAAAATCCCAAGATGTTTTTTAATCTCACAAAGGAATGATGTGCTCCATTCCCTCCACCCCCCATGATTTATTTTTTTTGCAACTTGTAGTTAGTTATGTAAATGTGTACTGTATTGTATGTTTATTGGGAATATGCAACTTAAATTGCACTGATGATCTGATTGAACACAGTGCTGTTTGTAGCAGCTGGCTGTCTTATTTCTATCTGCTTGTCACATATGAGCATTCTGACAATTAATCAATATTGATATGATGCTGTGAATGTGCAAAGGATTGGACAGAGTAAGTGCCAACATGACCATATGCCTTTTGGCAGAACTGGATGGGCTCACAAAAAAGAGATGGGCTTTTAAAGTAGTACAAATTTTCATTAGTTGTTATCTTCTCTCAACAAGTAAGGAACTAATAATGAAATAATACGTCAAGGGCTATGAGCAAGACCCTCTTTGTTATTCTTGGTACACATATTCAGAAGAAAGTGGTAATAATGGACGTGCAGGCCATTCATTTTTATCTATGTTGACAATATAGTCACAAATTTTCTAGTGTTCACAGCAAAATTCTGACAAACACACACAACTTATTGACTGTAAAAATCCTCTTATGCTATTCCAAGACAAGATTTGGATGTCTTGCTGTTCCATCTACTGTCTATCCGTTTCACAAATTGCATTGGAATAATTAGACTGAAACTTCCTATTTATTCACAAACCAGCAGAGGTTGTGCAGTAACACTGGAAACTGTCCCACACTTGCCCAGCCAGTTTGGGTGCTGTCAGCATAGTTCAGTCTCTGCAGCAGTCCAGTGCTGCCAGTTTTTGAATATTGACAGTCAAATGTACTTCAGCAATGGTTGCAGAGGAGAGTTCTGTGAAACTCCCTTCCCTGCCCCTGCTGGTGTTCTGGGGTGGGTTTAAAAAAAACCCAACAGTTCTTGGCCCCATCCAGTTTTCCCTTTAATGTTTTCCACATATGGTTGTGAAATCCAATGTCTGACTTCTTTTCTAAATATAGAATCATCATTCTTTCAAAAATGATTGATGTAGTAAGTCTCACTTGTTTTTAAAACCTTTCTTTTCCCTTTTGCAATGTAATGAATTACTGAGTGTCCTTCTATTGTCCATTTCAAATAGTCACTTTTGAGGTAATGTTATTCTTTTTTTGTTTTACTGTATATTGAGAAGTATCTCCCTTTTCAGTTTTGAAACAAAAAGCATAATAGCAAAGGGCACTTTACCAGTGGAAGAGCAGCCATGTGTGAGGAGCCTGTGCCCCACTAGTTCCACAGAGCTTGTTTTTTACAGAGCTTGTTTTTTACAGAGCTGTGCTTCTTACTTTGTTAGTATTTATAAAGCAAAAGCAGTGATGATGAGCAACTGTTTTAGCTGGTTTTTGAGCTTTTTTTCTCCTCCATTGCACTACCCAGCTGAAATCTCCCTATGTGCTTCTACATTATTAAGGTGATCGAATGGAATTACCCTTAAATTAATGATTTAGCATTCTCTCTCTTTAATGATGCTGTGAGATTTTCTCAGAGGCAAAAAATGACTGAATGCAAGTTTAGATTGTGAAAAATCAAGTAAAGTGAGTTTGATGTGTTGTGTCCCTCCCCCTTGCCCAATGAATCTTCATGTGTTTATCTAGACAAAAAGCAGGAAACAGCCTGTGATTTTTAGTAATATGCTTAGAACAAACTGAAGTTTTGAAGAGCTCTCACTGCTTTGGCAGTGTTTTCCAGTGTCAAATTTATGACTACTTCTTAGATAACTTCAGAAGCAGTTCTGCCAGTGCAGGTTTCAGTTTTAGCAGCTTGTAACACTCCCAAACCACTCCACTTCTTTTGGTACAGGAAAGAATATATAATGTCACATTAGGGAAGCAAACAAGTAAATGGCACTTTAAAGCAAACAGTTTTATTCATAAAGAGAAGCAATTATACAAGTCTACAACTAGCAGTCACAACTGAATATGGTCTTTAAAAAGCAGACAGTTCTTGGGTAGTGGGGGGAGATACAAAAATATAAAGTTATTTTTAAATTGTCCATTTTTTTTGAAAGTCAGACTCAACAGGTTTCGTCCTGCTAATTTAAATGTTCTTTTGAATAACTAAAAGCATGTTTGAAAAGCCAATATGCAATGACAAGAGCAATTTTGAATAGATTGGTGAAAAATCCAGAATTACATAATGAAAAGGATTGTTTACTTTCTCTTATTACAGATTACCAAGGCATCACAGATTTTGGGCCTATATTGTTGAAATCTATGTATTCTGTGTCTGTATAGTGGAATTAACTACATTGTTTAGTATATGGGTAGAAGACCTCTCTTTTCTTCATTGATAATCATGTGCAATTAGTGGCATAAAGATGTGGAAAACTGCCAGAATTGCAATAACAAAATAAGGCTCATTTCTTACATAATTTCCTGACTAACATTTCCTAGGCTGCAGTAAACTTGCACATAGTATTCGAAAATGTTATCAACAACACTACAGAATGAAGCCCAGTATCATTTAGTATCTATGAGAGGATGAAGTAATTGAAGTCAAAAGCTGAAGGTACAGTGGTAGTGAAATATTCAGAAGGGACATGTATTCCTAAATGCTTGTATAGGAATGTTGCAAGGCTATGTGCCTGTGATGGAAAGGATTTCAAGAGTTAGTTTGCCTCTAATACTTTGCCACTAACAATTTCCTGCTTTTTCTATTGGACTCTAAGCAATTCTGATAACACAAACTAGTGAGTTTTTTGTGCAGATGGAAAGGAACTTGTTTCATAATAGACATGAAGTTTTAGGAGTACGGTGTGGGTAGAAGATATGCATTGCTGGTTTAGTCCCAGACATGTGGTCAGAGCCTTTTCTTTGAACGCCCCCAATTCTTCAGGATGTGAGTGGGAGTATTCTACCATACAGGAAAACCTTAAATGACTCCTGTGACATCTCTTATGATAAGACTCTGATATTATTGGTTTCTAAGAAAAGAACTTTAAGTTTATGTTTAGGTAGGATGGACATGGAGATTTAAAAATGCTTGGGAACTACACAGTGATTTTGAAATCTGCCAATGAAAAATTTGTGGTGTGAACCCTGACCTGCAAAATGCAGAACAGTGAGTAAAGGTAATAGTGACAGATTATGGCTCCAGACTAACAGTGGGTTGTATGCTGTGCCTTTAGCTGTCTAACATAATGTTTATGAAATCAGGAAGATGAAATATCTTCCATTTAGTGGTATTTCTCCTCTGATGCAAGTAACAGTCATAGAGGCAACAGCAGAATATCAGGGTATGGCTTTCTTTACCTGGCACGTACATTGCTGGGTGTGGACACCAGGATTTGTGAGAGGGATATCCAGCTCCTTTGATCTGGCATGAGCAGTTCTGTTCACTGCTCATTCGGAGTTTCTCCCCTTTGGTAAGGACAGTAAGTTTTCTCAAGAACTTTGGACTTGGATAAACCTGGGAAGGCCTACATTTGTGGTTTTGTTTTTTTTAATTGGGTTACTTTTGTTCTCTTATCGGCTATAGAATCGACTGTGTTAGTTTTCAACCTCTGATCCACTGGGCAAGAAGTCTAACCATGACTCTTAGTAAGGATGCAGACTCTCTGGTTAAATGGAATATCTGGTAGGATATATAGCTCCTTTCATAGCATAAATTCGTAAGAATGTAGAAAGTATAGAGAATATAAAGATACCAGCATCAAGGTGCCTATGCGGCCCTCAGACAATTATCAGAGGAAGGAAACAGAACTCCTTAAATGTGTCTAGAGTGCCTTCCTCATCATGTTAAAGCTACATCTCCTGTATTTATGAGTAAGCTGCCTAATAATTTATGCCCTAGTGAATTGACCACACTACAACCAATCTTTTTACCAGGGTGTAGATGTGTTCAGGAATGCAATGATGGATGACAGCATCTGCTGTGGCAATAGGCCAATTTTCATCCTCTGCAACTAAACCAGGAGCCTGCAGAGGGAGAGAGGAAGAAAAAGTGAACAGCTCGGTCGAGGCAACAGTTCATTACTACTGCTACCTTTAGGAGGACTATTCCAATTGTGAATTTAGCCCAACATACCTGCTGCTTAAAAAAACTCAACCCAATCAATTACCTCCCCAAACAGATCTTAACAGTGAGAGTGGATATGTTAATGTCTTGTCTTTTTTTTTTTCCCCAAGTTGCAGGCAAACTGACACATCATGGTTCAATTGTAATACAGTTATAACTTGGCTGAACAAAGGGAAATATTTTTTTCTGCTTGACTGCTTAGCACACAAACTCAGAGTGATTGTCAAACCTGAGAAAAAGTATGCCTTTAAGAGGAAATAAGCTCACTTAGTAGAGAAGCAAGAGGGGAGTTTTACTTTACAATCTCCTTAAGGGATGAAGTTGGGGAAATCCTCTAACAGAGTTAGCCTGACACAAGATCCTGTGTTTGAAGACTTGCAGAAAGGTGTCTCATGTGATGACTAATCTCACTTGTCTTTTCTGTTTGTCCATCACTAGAACTGTGACGCTTGAGGAGAGCTGGTGTCTTTAGACCTAAGCTAACCTATGTTTATATTCCATGTAAGCCTACAGACTGAGCCAGCTAAGATGGCAGTGAAGTTAAAGTTGGAAAGGAGAGTCTTGTTCCTGAAGAACTGAGAAAGTAGGACTTGGCAAAGTGAGTTGTCTTGTGATCTTGGGCCTCCTTGAGCTAGGAGAGAATAATTGTACTTTTGTCTGAAGAGAAAGCTGTGCAATAAAGTCATGTTTCCAATTCAATGCAATTCAATGAAGCTCGGTAACTTGTTTATGTGGACATCTGGATTAGATGCAGAGAAGATTTTAACTCTCAATATTGTTCCCCTATATTGATGAGTTTTTAGATGACCTCTCACTAAAGGTAAATAGGCCTTTTGGGAGCTCTTCTTTTCCCTTGTTTGTAGTTGAGAGTTTGTAGTTGTGTTCCCAGTTTGTGTCTGCTGGGCACAGTGTTAAGTTCTGATTCCCGTATTGTTAGTGAGGGTTTTTTTTCCTCATTGGATTTCAGGTGTTTTTTGTACTGAAAGTGAAGTTTAACTGTTGAAGGATAATGTGGGAGTTTCTAAAACTGAATAGATAAACATGTGTTGGAACTGTTTTATATAAGAGATTCCTTGTTTGCCACTAAAGAGTAAGAGGAATCCAAAAAATATATTTCACTTAGCCTTAACTGTCATGAACAACAGAGGGGGTCCCATAAAGGGGATGGAGATATTTTATTCTATCAATTTATCAAATTAATCCCTGTCTTGCTCAGAGGGGTTATTTCAGGGAAGAATGGAAGTCAGCTTTCAAGGGAGATGGCAATGAATGACATGAAGAGATGCCTGACTCATAATTAATTCTATTCTACAGGTGATCATGCACAATATTATATAATTGTACAAATGTAATGTGAAGGCAGTGTATAGTGACTCACAAATTCTGTCTTCTCAACCTTTATAGAGCATTCCATTAACTGATTCTTATCCTCCTAGATGCTCAATTCCTTAAAGTTGCAAAACCACTTACTCTGTTTTGTGTCAGATATCCTCCTGGTTGTTAAGTATAATTCCTGCATGTCTTCACCTACTTCAAAAGTAAGTGTCTAGGTGACTCAAAGGAGAAAAGGAAAGAGAAACCAGAATATCTTAAAGGAATATTTTGTATTCGGTGCACTTTCAGAATCCATACTCTTCTAATGTGTATTTCAAAAGCACTCTCAGCTGAGTCCTTCCACTGTGTGTATTTTACTGTGTTCATTGGGTTATTGTCATTGATTTTAAAAGTCTTAAGGCCGTTTCATGCACAAAAAAGTCATGCTGAGGTCAAAGCAAGTTTAATAACATTTCTTGTTGAATTTTAAAATATAGGAAAATCATTCTGCATGAGTTCTCAGCAGCTGAGATCTACTTTAATGAACAGAGCCTTATTTCTGTATGACTATAATACGAACATGTATGTTCACTATTTGCTTTATCAAGTAGAAGCCTCTTTTGCAGCCTTTCTGCACCTGGGTATCTTTCAAGTACATTTTTCTTCAAGGGAGGTAGCCTGGAGCTTATGAAATGGTTTTGTAGCGCAAAGATGCCAAGCACTTGCTAGTAGAGATTTTTCAAGTGTAAGAGCTCACAGCTGCAAAATCTGATTCTATAACTTTTCTGTGGCTATTATGTTTCAGAAAACACTCCTGTATTCTCACTAGTAATGCATTAGTCAACAGTGAACCCACAGCAGCAAGTATAACTGTGAAGTTAATATTACAGAGGGTATAGGAAGGAGGAATGCCTTCTCACCTACTTATCACCACCTTTATAATTCAGGTTTGCAGTTAGAATTTGAGATGCACTACCCTCCAGAAACAGTACTTGTCATAGTGATAGTTCATAGAATCATTATGGTTGGAAAGGACCTCTAGGATCATCAAGTCCAACCTTCATCCCAACATCTCCCTAACCACTAGACTATAGCCTCAAGTGCTACATCTACTCATTTTTTAAACACCTCCAGGGATGATGACTCCCCCACCATTGAAGTTGCAAATATCTGACAGGAGGAATAGATAAAGGCGGTTAATATTTTACAAGCTAGAGGAAATAATCCACAAGATAACTTCTTATTTATGATTACTGCTGTTATTAAAAACTTTCCAAAAAGGTTGACAGATGTTGCATTACAGCCTTCTCATTTTATACATTGATAGGCTTCCAAAGCACTCAGCAATTAGGTAAATTGTCTATTAAGTGTTCAAAGTGAAGGGCTGATAGAAAGTTTCCTGAGGCAGGTAAGACAGAGCCTGTTAGCCAGATCATAGCGAAAATGGCTAGAATTTCTAGCCTTGAGGAAGGCAAAACAGAAATCATCTTCAGATGAGCATATATAAATACATACAAAGGAAATGTTAGAACACAGACAAAAGCAAAGATCTTGCAGAATTGATTGTGTATGTGTTTAAGGAATGTACAAATTTTGCAAGAATTTTAAGCAAGGAGCTTGCCAGTTCCAGTGACAAAACTACTGGATTTTATTACTTCCCCCAGTTTAAAGAACATGGAGGATGTTTTTGTACATTTATTTATTTTTTTTTTAGTGTCTGTTGAATGTTACAGATCTTCAAGTTGCAAAGGGAACAAAAAAGTGTAAAGCTTGTTGGAAGCAAACAGCATTGTACAGAACGCTCATTTTTGCTTTTCTAATCAGTACATGCTATTTCTTAAAATCTATCTAATATAAAGCATGCAATATAATACTTTGGCTCTGGTTTTGAAAAATTTAGCACTATCCTATCCTTAATATTTTATGATTTGACTTGTATAATTGCTGCATTTTTTTGCCTTTCCTTTGAGTTGAACATTGATTCACATTACATTTTGCATATAAGAAAGCATCAGTCTTCCATATACTTAATACATAAAATCTCTTGATTCGAATAGTTAAGGCAGCAAAGCCAGTTGATTGAGTTACATATAAAAGGTGCCTTAAAGGCCAATGCGCTGTGAAAACGTGTGAGGCAAAATTGACACTAATACTACAAAGTCAAAGGCTACTCTGGAAAGCCAAGAGAGTGCATTTTTCAAATGTTGAATATCAAACAAACGCCACTCCTCTGCATTCTTCAGAAAACCCCTTTTATTCCTCCATCCCAAAGAAAGGACATCAGTTAAGTCCTTGCTGAACTAACAATGCAGACAGGAAAGAAAAAAAATTGCAAATTTTTGTTTAACTATTTAACATGCACAGAGAGATTAACTCAATCCACAAGGCTTGGGGAAACTAATCTTAAAAGCCCTCTGGGGACACTTTGGTTGGAGGGAAGAGAAACTGGCATAGCAGCAAGTCCTAGTGTGTCCTTTGCTGGTGAATGGCCTGTGAATCTCTTCTTTTGCTTCCTGCAGTTCTGCACTGAATTGGAAATTTTACATCCTGGGACCCAGACACATTTCTGATCTGAGAGGGATGCTCAGAGGCAGGAGGAGAGCTTAATAAGATTTAGTGCCTGGTCTAGTAAGTCTCCATGTGACTCCTTGCTTTGACCCCAACCTCCTGGTTATTTTGGTAAGGGAACAAGCCTTACGTGATCAGGAACAAAGAGGCAGATCTCTCCTATGCACTATTTTAAAAAAAGAAACAAAGAAAATTAAAACCAGACTTCATATAATTTGTCCTATGCTGGCACAAGGCTTTTGAGCAGTATAGGGAAAATAATCTTTTGCCACCTCAGGAATGAAGTCTTTTGTCCTTGTTATTGAAATGGCAAAGTATGGATTTGTATGGAAGGCAGAGAAGTTCTGTTAAGTACCACGCTCCTTACAAAGTGTGGGTATTGTGGTAAGTGAGCTCTGCAGAGCCAGTGCTGTACAGCTCCAGTTCCATACCCACTCATCTCCTTTAGTAGAATACACTTGTCCAGCCATGAAACAGAATGACACTGCAGGCCAGAGGGATGGGAAGAGGAGTGTGCATGCATCTTTTAATGCAGTGTAGCTATTGGGAGGGTCTGCTGTCCTCAGAGCCTCTCCTTCCAGCTGCAGAGGCACAAAGCAGGGCTGGGCACATAAGCAGCAGCATTTGGCTGCTCCTATGGGTGTTGGGAATCTCGGTTTGGTATCTCTGCACTGAATCAGCTGGACAGGATGCCATTGAGGGGGGAAGGCTGCTCAGCCAGCAGCAGGGTTTTTGAGTATTTGTTTCTAAAATCGGTCCTGACTGCAAAGCTAAAAGCTTTTTCAGCAGCTGCAGAAATGTACAGTCTTTAGCTCACTGCCTGGTCTGTCATTTTTTGTTACATCATGCACTATTCTAGGAGGTATCAGGCAGCAGCAGAGAACTTTGCCTATTATTTCATAGCCCAGTTGGTTTTCTAACTTGATTCCTCCAGGGACCTTTAAGGGAAAGAAAACCCACAAATAAAATGAAGATATTAAAATATATTACTAACTATAAAGTGCAGTATTTATTTGGATTAATAAAATGCATATTAGTTATTGATCCTTTATACTGGATTTGATTTTTGTTCTGCAATGAGATTGTTGTTTTAGAATGGGTAAGTCACAACTGATCAGGCTTGTTTCAAGGTCTCACCGCTGACTTAAGATTCCCACTTTCCAGTCTCACTTTGTCATTAATTTGAGAATTTTTATCCTGAAGGAAATCAGCTGTAATATTTTAGCTGAAGATGATTTCTCCTCTGAGGGAGGTGATACAACGAGAGGTCCCTAATTGTTCTTAACAGGTTTTAAATTTACTGGACTACTATCAATTTATATAAAGGTTGTGATTATAAGTCAAAATTCCATCTTTTATCTTGAAATACCTTATTAGTGGGCTAATGAAATACAGTTATCTCAAGCAGAATGCAGCTACTGAGCTACTGAAACAAAGATTTTTCATTTTGAAAGTCTGAAGGAACAGTTCTGATTCATTCTAAGGTCTGTATATGCAACTGTTAGGTCTTTCTGTACTAGTTAAACTTTGGAGTAGATCAAAGAGGTCCGCTCTGCCTTAGAGGTTCTGCATGCCTCTAATAATAACAGAGGTTTATCCCATAGTCCTGAGCTGAGGAGTGTATCTTCTGTGCTGGAGGAACATCCAGCCTAGTTTTATTCCAGATGCAGCCTAACTCTGGAAGTAAAGACATTTGTAGTAGTTAGTTTATCTTGCCTCCTTTGCTGTTAAGGAAAGTGAACAATTTTAGAGTATACTGCCACAAACAGCTGCCTCAGGACAACCAAAAGAGGTGTATGTTGCGATGAGAGGATGCAGGAGTGCTCTAAGTGGGAGCTGTGGGAAATGGAGAGTAATTATTTTGAGTGCATATTCTCATGAAGCTTCCTTGATGTTGTATGACAGTTCAGTAACTTAATCCTCCATTAGGTTATACCTATTCACAAACTATGTTACTAAAAATAGGCATTTTCTTTCAAGTCAGTTGTTAAGCATGCTCACAAACAGTTATGAATAAGATTAAGTTAGCTGATAGGTCAATTTGTAAGTTTGAAATACTGCTCTTACTCTCATGTTTGACTTGCGCTGTGCCACATGACTATCATGAGTCGGCCTATTCTAACTACTGTTCTGGTATAACTTGCAATGGTATCTGAAAGATGCTACTGGAGTAAAAATGCTCGTTTTCAGTCTGGCCTGCGTGTGCTGAGGAGACTGACCAGTGTGGCTGCTGCTCCCCGTCTCAAAGGCCGTTTGCCATCTAGTGGCTTAGAGGCATTAATGCCAAGAAGGGTGTAAGTGGCAAAGCCGGTTCCTATTAAAAACAGTTGAAGTTACAGTTGTTTCTCTTATTTTTCTACCTCCCTATGCTATGCAGCTGTTTCTCTTTCAGCTTTATGAGGTGACAAGCCAAACCATCTAATAAAACATCACTGGTGGTCGATCACTTACTGTTGCCCACAGCAGGTGCCTGAAGAGGTTGGACTATTGTCTCCAGTTGGCTCACTGATTTCTCCTGTGTATTCCTTGAAGTTCCCCACTTTTTTCATGAAAATGTGTCTATATAGAGAGAATAACATGAATCCTTACTGGAGTGTTGGTAGATGCTATGTGCTTTATGCTCCTCAACTGCATTTTTGTCTCTGTGCTGCATATCTGGTAATTTGTGAAGGGTTTTAATCCCCACAATTCTACCACCCCTGTTAGCATCAGCACAAGCCATATCATAGTAGAAATCTTTTGATTTCCACTGTCACCGTCACTACCAATAACAAAAGCCCAGAGCCTGCATTAGGACAACATTTTTAATTGTCTTTTCCATTTGATAAGTGGAAGACTGCTTAAAGGAGAGGGAAGGCAGAAATGTTTCCTCCCTTCTAGCTAGAATACCCTTCTATAACCCAAGGTCTCTGAGATCTCTTTCTATTTCTGCAATTACACAACACAGATAAGTTTCTTCTCTCTGTCCCTATCTCCCTATCTTTACAGTGGGATAATAGTATCTTTTTACTAGGTTTTTACAAGATAGTTATTCCCAGTATTAGTATCACACTTAAAAGAATTCCTAGGATATCCTTCTCTGCCATGCACATCCACATCTATACATCACTTCCAGATTGCTTAAATAATATTATCAGGAAAAATGACCAAAGGAAAAAGATCTGAAAAACTTTCCTGTGATCACGGAAAGTGGTGGGTGTAATGCCTCAGAGGAGGGGTTTCATGCAGAAGACAGAATTGATGGTGAGATGGTTTCTTTGCAGAAGCTTGAAGAATTTTGTTTGGTTATCTATCTTCTCTTAAGACCATAATTTAAACTGTTGCTGTTTGTATTCTGTCATTAATAAGCTGAAATCAAGTAGGGCTCAGATTCTTCCCCCTCTATTCTAACAGCTGCTGTTAGAGGTGAAAAGTTTTAGTTCAGCTGTAGCATTACTAAGAAAAATGTGAGTTCTGAGCTCAAAGTTGCGATCCTTTTAAAGGAGCTGTTCTGAAACAGAAAGATATAATCTTTTTATATATTGCTGCTTAAATAATAAGCTGAAATATCTGGAACCACTTGTGCTGACTTACACTGAATCTAAAGTCTTATCTGTTTGGAAGACTTCAAGTAAGTGTACGATTAAATTCAAGCCTGTTACAACTAAATTGTCTTTGCTAACTGAAGTTGGGTGAGTTTGGGGGAGGTGGTTTGGGTGGTTTCATTTGTTTGTTTTTTCCTTTTGTTTTGGGTAGTCTGGGTTTTGTGTTTGTTGGGGTTTTTTGTGGTTTTTGTTTGTTTGGTTTGGGGCTTTTTCTGTTTGGTCTGGTTTTGGGAGGAGGTGTCTTTTTTCGTTTGGTTTTTGTTTGTTTGTTTTTAACACAGAATGAAGTATGATACTTTTTTTTTCTTCCTGCAGCAAGGATGTTTTACCCCAGTCCTGGTTCTCTTTCTCCTTACCCTTAGGGAGGACTGGTGCGTTTGCTCTCCGTTTAGAGAGGAACTGGTGGAGATCTTTCAGAAAGCTCTGGAAAAGAGGGCTTGCCAGAAGATGCCACGTAACGTGGTATCTCTCCTCCCAAGCCCGTGTGCGGTTTTGGGTGGTTTTAGCGGAACGCCCGCTTGCCAGGCAGAAGGCTGGCACTGCGCGTCACTCCTGACATCCGAGCAGGCTAGAGGGCCGCTTATTCGGGAATTTGACCACGTCCGTGCACAGCATTACTGCCGCGGCCGCGTTTGCTCTGTCCCGCTAAGAACGGCCGGATGCGGAACATCGGTTGCCGCCCGAAGGGGGTGCCGGCCGCGTCTGGCCCCGCCCCTCGTGACGCAATCGCAGCGCGACGGCGGCCCTGCCGCTTCTTGCCGGCGGGGCGGGGCCCAATGGCGTCGCAGGACGTGCTGGGCCAGACCACTCGGCTGGCCTCCTCCAGCGCCGCGCTTCAGGTGCTTCCCCCCCCCTCCTCCTCATTCTCCTCATTCTCAGCGGGGCCTGGCGAGGGCCGCCTCAGCCCCGCTCGACACGCAGGTGTTTCCCGTGCGGCTTCCTCCACAGGTGCTGTTCCGGGTGGTCACCTTCGGGCTGAACGCGTTCACTCTGCGCTACCTCTCTAGAGAGCTGCTCGGCGTGGTCAACGTCAGGTGAGGACGAGGAGGGTGAAGAGCCGCCGGGCACATCCTGCGGCCCGCATCCCGGCCGTGCTGCCGGCTGAAGCCCAACACCCGTGAGGCCTCTCCGGGAACTTGCGCTTTGTAGCCGTGCCGGTGCCTGGAGCGGGTCTCTGGGTGTGTGGGCTGGCGGCTGCGTCGCTCATAACGCTTTGCACAACGCTGCTTAATTTACTGTTGAGTGTTTTGCAGTGTTTGGTCGTTGAATGTCTCCGAGTTTATTTTTTGGCCCGAAACAGAGGTACTGCTGGCCTGTTTTCATGATAAACCATCAGCTTGCTGAGGAAAACCTAGACACAGTTGTGCATTACCTGCTGTGCTATGCGATAAATTCTGCAACTGCATTTTTGATTTGTAGTGTTCTTGAAGTATTTTTACCATTTGAATTATTACATGTAATTGCTTTCCCTCCTTTTCTAGGAGATGGTGATAATTTACCTCATATCACTATGTTCTCTTTGCATATCTGTCAGACTTGTCTGTCAGGCAGTCCTGTGTAAAAGCTATCAGTGACGCTACTGTATGAAGAATTTCAGAAGTAATATGTATAGAAATATTTAAACAACTTTATCTCCTTTTTTTTTTTCTTCTCATCTCCTTTAGGCTAACTCTGCTGTATTCCACAGTTGTCTTCCTAGCCAGGGAGGCATTTCGCAGAGCTTGTTTGAGTGGAAGTACAAAGCGAAACTGGACCAAAACAATTAATCTATTGTGGCTGACGTAAGAGACATTTAAAAACTTACAGCTTTAGCATTTATTTCTAATTCTTACCTGAGAACTCATGAAATGAGAGAAAATATTTATTCATTGAGGTAATTATTGGTAATTATTTCAGCAATGAGCGTTTAGTAGCCTCAGTCATGTTTCAGGACTGATGTAGGAAGGTGATTGAGTGTTGCTTTAACATTTCTGGACTTGATCTCTTCTTATTACTTAGCCCGGAGTTTCATTTACGTTGTAGCTGTTAAAGGGTAACCTTGTTGCACACACTTAATCTTTTTCTGTGGCGGCTCAGTCTTGGTCTGTTACTTCTTGATGTGCATTTGTGAAGCTCTTTAAAATTACTGATTTTTTTTTTTCCACTTAAACTTATTTTTGTCAAAATCTTAAGCCTTTATATGGTATGGCAGTGCATGTTGTTTAGGAGAGTTGTGAAAAATGAAAGAGAGAGTTGGAATTAAGTGACAAGGAGTAAGAGGACTACTTTTTTCAACTGCAGTGCTGTTTATAGCAGAAAGTGAATAGCTTAAAATCTCCAGGAAGCTGCAGATAGAGAGTGTAATCGCACATTGCAGCTAAGTGGATTTTATGACTTGTTTCTCTCTTCTGGTTCCTGGACATACCTCTCTGATACTTCCCCTCTGTCAGATTTAGCAGCTGTGCAGCCACAACTAGGTGGGTTGGGAAGTAAGTTTACCTGCTTAATATGGTGGAAAACTACCCCTGCATGACAAAATAGTAGTCTGCTAGTGGGACACCCTGATGACTTTACCTGGAACTGCACAGATCTTGACTAGATTTGGCCGCAGAATAGGGGATTATGCATGGTCATCTGCATCCAGGTGTAAAGAAGGGGGATTGTCTCTTTCAGGAATGAGATTAATGCTCATATTTTTAGTTGTATTAGATCTGTTCTCTTTGCTGTATTGCAATCAGTTTTCTGCTATTTGACAGCCTTTCAAGTAGGCATTAAATGATAAAGCTAACAATAACTTTGTGAAACCTTTTTCTTTTTAAATTTTTCCTCATAGAGAAGTATACCTTAAAAGGAAGAATAACTTTTTTGAAGGATCTGAAATGCATCTTAGGAGCTTGACATCAAATACCTTAGGGACCTGATAATGAGAGGGTTAAATAGATCCTGCTGCAATGATGCAAAACTTTCTGCACTCTACCAGAAGCTTTTTGTTCCTGAAGCAGTGTCAACAGAAGGTAGTACACGTCTGCCTTCCTCTGCCTGGCTTGGCTTTCTAGCTACAGTTGGTAATTGAAGTGGCTCTGAGCTGCAGTAGAGCATTGTGAACTGGCGTTCCTGAGGTGCAGGCATGCATTTTCTTCTGCTCACTCTGCTGTCACTCTCTGAAGAGAGTGATTTTTGGAAGAGTAAGGCTAGCAGTTGGAGTGATGGCATCTTTATCTGTTCCAGTGAGATCCAACAAAGCTTGTCTGCCAAATCTCTGGTAACCACAGACTATAAAAATTGCAGCAATGACAGGAGTGCAGTATTCTTCAGGCTAATGTGGGATCAGAATTGTTCAGTCCTAGGGAACAAGAAATGCAGATAGTTGACCTTATGTTAGATTCTTGAGTAGAAAATAGGCAAATCAGAAAAATGTTTTCTGTCTTGCAAGAGAACGCCTTAAATGTGTTCATTACAAAAAAGTACTATTGCAACAATATAAATGAATTCTTCAGTTGTTTGAGGTTTTTTAAATGACTGTGGTAGTATATGAAAGTTTAGGGGTTTTTTTTATTTTCTGCTTAAATAACAATTTTTTTTTTTTTCTTTTTCCTGTTAATTTTTTAGAGTCCCTCTTGGTGTGTTTTGGTCTGTTTTCTTGGGCTTAGTCTGGCTACACTTGCTTGAAGTACCTGATCCTTCTGTGGTTCCTCACTATCAGGCTGGTGTAGTGGCATTTGGTCTTTCTGCAATTATTGAGCTCCTGGGAGAACCGTTCTGGGTTTTAGCACAAGCTCATTTGTTTGTGAGACTTAAGGTTAGTAAAGTACATGGGCTGTATGCCTGGAGGGGTGGATTATATTTCTCTGTTGAAAAGAACAGGTTCCTGAACTAGGTCTCCGTATATTCAAGCATATAAAACCCCGCACAGCTGTGTGTACTGTTCAGTGCTGTATGATGTGGTTGTAACATAGATATGGATTTATACCTGTTAAAACAAATAAGTTGGTTTATTTAGAAATTATCACCTTAGTGATCATGAAATACTTAATCATGAGTTTTAATTGGAGGGAGCTTCCATAGTTTTGAATTTCAATTGATTGTTGATATGAACTTGTGAAGTACAACAATTGAGAACATGATTGTTTCAAGCAAAATTTTCTCCCTTATGTCCCATACAAAGGACTGGGAATGTGCAATGGAGGAATACAAAGAAATGACGGTCTAAGATGGCCAGCTTGGCAGAAAGAAACTGTTAAAGTCACACAGACTTATAGTCTTGTATTCCTACATAAATTCTATGTGCAAAACTAAGGTGGTTTAAGTTTGTGTATGTGGTTAAGCTGGAAGAAAATAAACTTGTTTTTTTCTCTTTTTTAAAGGTCGTTGCTGAAAGCCTTTCAGTAGTGTCAAAATGCATTTTGACGGTTATTTTAGTAGTCCTTTATCCTCAATGGGGCCTCTACATTTTTTCCTTGGCTCAGGTGAGTTTCCTGTGTTCTTTTTCAATAAATTCTTGTTTCATCAGAAAATGATTGCTCATTGCTGGACATGTTTAAGATAGGGTGAATGGGGCACTGAGCAGCCTGGTCTAGTGGGAGGTGTCCCTGCCCATGGCAGGGAGGTTGGAACTAGATGATCTTTAAGGTCCCTTCCAACCCAACCCATTTTGTGTAGATGATAGCTACTCTGTCAACCTTTTTTTTTTGGATGAGTGAATAATTGCTTTGTAATTGGACTTTAAGTAATAATTCTAAAAATGCTGAATAAACTCTAAAAGCTGGCCGGGTGCTATGATAACCTTCAGATTAAAAAAAAACCAAACAGTATTCTTGGAGGGGTTAAAGTCTTTACTTCATTTAAAATTTGACAGGAATAAGGACTACTTACTATACTTTGTTCTCAATGAATTTGGAACTCTAGCATGGAATTCTGCATTTGTAAGCTTATTTTATATCACTGGTTATTTTTCTTCTCTCCTTCCCTATCTTTCCAGCTTTTATATGTCAGCGTTCTGGTAATGTGCTATGTAATTTATTTTGTGATGTTTTTGGGGTCTCCCGAAGCAGCAAAGAAGTCATTTCCAGTTGCTAGAATGAAAGCTCTATTACCTAACTTAGTGGAAGATGAGGTAGGTTGCACAGTTCATTTCTTGATTTTAAATTTTTCTTGAGAGCGCTTTAAAAATTAGTTTGAGAGTGAAGTTGAGTGATTTTGAGGTTATTTATGGACTGTAGAAGATAATGACTGTTTAAAAAATTACATGAAAATCCTGATTGTGGTTTGTATCAAAAGCATCCTTGTCAGAAAAACATTATGAAACTTGACTTCTGCGTAGTTATGGGCTTGTTGCTGACACTTACCTTTTGGTATCTTTGCCCAAACCATTAACTGCATATAGAACACATGCAGTGTGCAGGGGATGACCAGGTATCACTGAGTCTGAGGCAGGAAACAGAAGTATTTCATCATAGGTTTTGGTACTTAGGCTTTTCCACAAAATAAACGTGGTGTTATCCAGCATCCTACAGATACTCAAATATCTCTGATGTCCTTTTAAAAGAAAGTGAGGCAAGAAAGAAATGAAAAAACATAGTGAGAAAGAAGATATTTTGAGAAAGATTTGCAAATTGAAAAGATAAAGGTGATTCTTGACTGCAGGAATTGTGGGAACAGTTTGAAGAACAGTAAACAATTTATATCTGTGGTGAAGGTGAAAGTTATATTGGCATGCAAAGCAGCATGTTTTTTTTCCAATTTTTAATTAGTATTTTCTGTAGAAAACTTGTTTGGGTACTTTACCTACAATGATAGTAATTTTCAGTAAGGAAAAAATCTTTGCCAGATCAGAGTGATATTGATGCTTGAATTTAGCGAAATTTTAGATTCATTGCTAGTAGCTTTGACATTGTGGGTTTTCCTTATCACTACAAGCTAGCCTAGAGTATTGTGCTGGCTTTGCATTGTACATTTCTACTCTGTGGTTTCAATCATGTTTATTATATTTTGTTACTTCTTTTTGCACAGACCTTTGTTAACTGGAAGGAAGCACGGTTGACTTGGAGTTTCTTCAAACAATCCTTCTTGAAACAGATTTTGACAGAAGGTGAGGCTTCACATATAGTCATGATGGAGCAGGGCTAGTGAATACTATTGACAAAGTTTGAGAAAGCTGGGGTGGGGGCGGGCTTGCAACATTCGGAGATTGTTGCCAGCAGATATTACCAACCTGAATGAAGCTTTTGAGGGTATTCTGAACTAGATGCTTTCTTGTTTGACTGTGTCTTGAATACTTAAGTGTTGGAACTGCCTGAACAAGTATTGGGAAAGATTTAGGAACCTGTTCTGAAGTTCTTTATTTTCAACTTACAGGTGAACGATACGTGATGACTTTCTTGAACGTGTTAAATTTTGGAGATCAGGGTAAGTGTGATGGTATTGTGGAACAGGACACAGTTTTCCTAGTCAATATTCTTCAGAGGTTTCTGGAAATGACTTAGTGTATTTGAAGATAACTTGAAAACCTGAGAGGATTTCAAAGCCTTTGTGACTTTGAGATACTTTTCAGAGAATGATTGATATAAATATAGAAAGCAATTTCATTTAAGATCCTGGGTTTTGATTTTATTTTTTCTTTGAATGCAACTTTCTAATTGGATATGTGGTAATCATGTATCTTGTTTTTTGTTGTTTTTTTTTTCTTTAAAAACCAACTTCATTAGTATCTGATGTGTTCTAGTTGTCTGTCTTCAGTTCTTGTAATTCTGTTTTCCTGCTGTTTTCTGTCTTCCTTTTGAATCTGTGTTAGCTGTTATGGCAAGAAAATCATTGTTTGTAGCCTTGCATCTCAAAGCTGAATTATGTTCTGTAGAAGAATTCAGTGTGGTTACAGAGTATGTGTGGCAGTAGCTGTTCAGATGACTGAGTTGCCAGCATGTTGGGTCTTTATAGCTTGGGGCAGGAAAATAGGCTGTAATTGTTGGCCCACTGTTAAAAGTTTCTTGGATAGCTTGAATTACTTTTAATTGCTGGCAATAGTATGTTCCCCTATAAATGTTGAGTATACGTGCTTGCCACCAGTAGCTGCGGCTGTTTCTGATCCTTTTCCCCTGCAGAACAGTTGAGCTGCCTCTTACTTGAAGGGTCTTTAGAAAACCAATGAGTACAAAAATGCCTGTACTCCAAAATGTTGAGAAATGTTGATTCCAAGTCCTCTGAAGTCAGCCAAAACCTTTTCTATTATGTCACTGTGAGTATGTGAAGCACTTACCCATGTGCCTGGCTTCGTATGCTCTCAATGACTGCACTGTGTGTGTGTATCTATGCATAGATACCTCAGCAGGTTTGGAACAGTGTCTTGCTGAGGATGGAGTGCTGGTAAAATGTCATGTAGGATGGCTCTTCCACTTCAGTAAAAGTAAAAGGAAAGAAGAACCTCACACTAAAAATAGATACCTTTCTCTTCTGTATCAGTAAATCCTTACATTCTTGTTGTTATTCAGTGAAATTCATCAGGAACTTTTAACCAATGTAGGGACACAACTAGGAAAGCCAAGGCCTCCTTGGAATTCAACCTTACAAGAGAGGTCAAGGACAACAGAAAGGCCTTCTTCAAATACACTGCAGACAAAACTAACACTAGAGGCAATGTAGGCCCACTGCTGAATGAGGTGGGTGCCCTGGTGACAGAGGATACAGAGAAGGCAGAATTACTGAATGCCTTCTTTGCCTCTGTCTATACTGCTGGAGGCTGTCCTGAGGAGCCCCTGAGGCCCCAGAGGAAGTCAGGACAAAGGAGGAGTTTGCCCTAGTTGATGAGGACTGGGTTAGGGACCAATATCCAGCAATCTGGATGTACATAAATCCGTGGGTCCTGGTGGGATGCACCTGCAAGTGCTGAGGGAGCTGGCAGAAGTCATTGCTAGGCCACTCTCCATCAGTAGTAAATCATGGAGAATGGGAGAGGTGCCTGAGGACNCATGAGCCAGCACTGTGCCCTTGTGGCCAAGAAGGCCAATGGCATCCTGGGGTGTATTAGAAGGGGTGTGGTTAGTAGGTCAAGAGAGGTTCTCCTCCCCCTCTACTCTGCCCTGGTGAGACCACATCTGGAATACTGTGTCCAGTTCTGGGCCCCTCAGTTCAAGAAGGACAGGGAACTGCTGGAGAGAGTCCAATGAAGAGCCACTGAGATGATTAAGGGAGTTGAACATCTCCCTTATGAGGAAAGGCTGAGGGAGCTGTGTCTCTTTAGCTTGGAAGAAAGGAGACTGAGGGGTAACTTCATTAATGTTTATAAATATGTAAAGGGAGAGTGTCAGGAGGATGGAGCCGGGCTCTTCTCAGTGGCATCCAATGATAGGACAAGGAGCAATGGGTATAAGCTGGAACATAGGAGGTTCCACATAAACATGAGAAGAAACTTCTTCACAGTGAGGGTGACAGAGCTTTGGAACAGGCTGCCCAAGGGGGTTGTGGAGTCGTCTTCTCTGGAGACGTTTAAAGCCCGCCTGGACGTGTTCCTGTGCAACTTGGTCTAGGTGATGCTGCTCCGGTGGGGGGATTGGACTAGATGATCTTTTGAGGTCCCTTCCAATCCCTAACATTCTGTCATTCTGTGAACTTCTTCTACAGTAGGAATTTTAAATGTGGTTTGGTGCTGTTACTAGGTTCACATCTCTGTAGTTAATGCCCTTCTCCTAGCTTTGCCATCTATGAGCAAACCTTTTGAGCTGTGGTTGCTGTGACTGTCAGAATTTTTAGGGAGTGCTGCTTTAATGTTCCACTAAATTACACTTGTTTTCTCTTTGTCAGGTGAAAATGTTAAATTTAGAATTCATGTCACTGTTAAAGACGTGAAGTTAAAACTATGTCTAAAAAAATACAGGCTGTTGCTATGTTACTTGTTTTTTGTTTTGTTTTTAAAGGTATATATGATATCGTGAATAATCTTGGTTCACTGGTGGCCAGGTTTATCTTTTTGCCTATTGAGGAGAGTTTTTATGTCTTTTTTGCTAAAGTGTTGGAGAGAGGGAAGAATGTAAAGGTTCAGAGGCAGGTATGTTTATTTTGGATTAATTACATGCCAAAGACTTGATTTTATTTTTTTTTTTGTTACAGATAATTTGTATCACAGAAGTGTGACTGACAGAAGTGTGTGTTTAAATTTGAGTATAAGGGCTGTTAAATTTGAAAAGTTGAACAAAATGTCAACTGAGGCTGGATTGAAAAGAAAATAGGTAAAATGCTAATGAAGTAGAAATTAAGATACTCCCTGACATAATACTGCCTTGTGTTATAACTGAAGTTAACATCATCCGCTCCAGCGTGATGTAAACTGTAGCATGCTGTGTATTTCTGGATAAAATTAGGCAATTTAAGTCATGAAAGCATGCTATTTCTATCAAATGCTGTCTGGAAATATTTGACTTACTGAAAATATAAGTAGCTCTTAAGAATTAAACAGTAACGATTCCAAAGAGTGCAGTTTTAGGAAGAAAAAACCTGTAATTTTCTTGAGTTTTTGAATTCTAAGCGGAGTATCAATGGTTAAACAAACAAGAGCTTTGTTCCACAGAGTAATATTCATGCTTTGGGTAAGAAATTCTCAATCAGTCGTGAAGATCAGCCTGGGCTTTTGTCTGATACTAGGATAACTTTTTTCAGTAATCCTGCTTCTTACACTGTCAGTGGAACACATCCCGTGCTTCAGGATAGGAAAGGTGGCATGTCTATGTGTATTTTACATATAATGTACCTGATATATGTAACTGGCAAACTGGTTACGAGTTTACTCTCTGTAGTGAAATTACATTTCAAGAATTGCAAGAATGCTTCTTGTAACGAGGCCGTAGAGCTGCCAAGTTTCTTGTTCTGGTGTGGCAAATCCTGTAGTCCGTGCAGCAGTAAGAATCTGACCCTCCCGCTGACTCAGACTGTGGCCTTGGGCAGACCCTGTGCTCTTCTGTGCTGTTTTCTAGCTGGTAAACTGGTGCGAATGCTGTTTGCATACTGAACTGAACAGAGATGTTTGTGGCTAATGTTTGTGTAGAATTTGTAATGTGTAAAACAGAATGGAATGATAAATATATAGAAATTGTTGGGAGTTGAGACCACATATATGGATAATTCAATAACAAAGGATATGTTTCACACCTCTTCACATTGTGCAAACCTTCTTTTTTTCCTGTCAAGTAGCTTTTTTGTGTGAAAATAACTGATAATAAATAAATAACTGAAAATAAATAACTGATTCATGTAACTGACTACATTTTTCTCAGGGTGATGTTGCCATGGCTGCGAACGTGTTAGAATTGCTGTTGAAACTTGTGCTTCTGATTGGTCTTACCATTACGGTTTTTGGCTATGCCTATTCTCAGCTGGCTCTGGATATTTATGGAGGCTCAATGCTCAGTTCTGGAACAGGTAAAGATTTACAGAGCTAGCAAAGAAGCCATTCTTTTAAAAAGAGAAATCACAACTGTTATGAATTCTTGCATAAATAAGCAGATCTGCAAATCTGCAATAAGCAGATTTTTTTTTTTTTTTTTTCTTTTGTAGAGTTCCTATTGAAATCAGTGACTTGGCTGAATCCATAGGTCATTGCTTTTGTAATAACATCTTTAATGTATAGACATCTTAAAATAAAATATACTGAAAAGCTCTAAATACATATGATCAGGTTTGGGGCTCTACCTTCCTGCAATTTCACATCATTGAAAACCAACATTTTTAAAGGATTGTTTGACTACTCCATGATGTAAAATTGCTAACTCTAGCTGTTTAAAGCAACAGCAGCAAAACCCATTGAACAAACTGGAGTCCAAAAATCCATACTTTTAGCATGGAAGCAGTAATATTTCTTTTTTTTTATAGTGCTAAACCATATAATGGTAACAATCTTGCTATAGTTGTATGTATTGAGGGTTAAGTTTTACAAATCTGTCCACAGAAGCAGTCAAGGAGTTTGTAGGTCACCTTGGACTTTCAGGAGAGAAAGTAATGGTTCATTTAATTCCTCCTTAAAACATAACCACACAAATTGTAGCCTGGAGTTTTCTTGAGTTCTTTCAGTGGTTTGTGAGTTGACTGACAGTAGCTTCTGATAGAAAAAACAATCTGCCTTCTGTAGCTGAGCCCTGTGTAATGACTCGTTTCCCAGCTAATCTGTCTTGGGTAAAGATCTAGCAGCTCCTTAGGGAAGCTTTTCTGGTGCGTTTCTGTCTGGAAATTTTGCCCATGTGCCATCATGTGAGAGTTCTAGCTTGCGTTTTCCATTTCACATTTATTCTAATTAAGACAAAGTTACAGGGAAGGTGAAAGCATGTGACGGTATATTGTGTGTAAACAGTTGCACCTATCAGTTCTGCACCTTCAAATCATAACCTTGGAATGTTGTTTCTTGGGTATTAAAATAGATTGCAATTACCTTATTCAGAATTAATATAATATATTCTATATTCATGGACAGTTTTCTATTTGTAAACTTTAAGCATTTAGAAATTTTGCTTTAGACCCTTGAATGTTGTTTGGAAGCTGGTGCTTGACTTGTAGCGTGATTTTAGGAAAACTGTGTCTACGTAACCAAGAAAAAATGTTAATAACTTTTTCATGTTGTTCGGAGTTGTCTTGCTGCTGGTTCTATCAGATTTATTCCTAATTTTGAAAGCAAATGTTGGGCAAAATTGTCACTCTGGACCTGGCAGCTAACTCTTTATGAAGAAAATGTTTTCTGTCCCTCTTTCTACAAGAATGGGTGTCAGGGCCTAATCTTTCAGACAGGCTGATTTGACTGAAAAGGACTATGTTCAGGAATATAGATGCAAGTCAAGTGACTCAGATGTAATTTTATTTTTTACCTAAAGATAATGTGTGAAAATGAAATGTTGAGCATGCATACTGACTTACTTGACTAGAGATTCGTTGGTATAGTAATTTGGATTTTTGCTTTTATTTTTTTTTCCCCCCGCGTGCTCTCTAGTCTGATGTATGCATACTTCAAAAGAAAGTCTTCAGGTCTACCCCATGTCTGCAGTGTATTTACTGCTCACTGGGCATTTGTTCTTTGGAACTGAAACAGGAAGAGGCTTGGTAGTATGAACTACATTGCTGCCATCAAGAAAGACTATTTGGGAATTTGCACTAACTGGTTAAAAAGCATAGGATTTTTTTCCCAGTGTTATGATTTCTAAATAACAAGAAAAAGATTAAGGTCTGAATGGAGAATTTTGAAGTCATGTACAAATTATCTCTGACCCATAAAAATCTGAATATAATTTTTAATCTAGCTAAATTTTGACTGTATTGAACAACTTTTCTGTTTTTCTTATTGTTGTGTTCAAAATATATATTTTATTGCTTTTAGTACCTCATAATAACTATTGAATTAATTTCCACAAATTTCTGTACAATAGAAGATTTGGTTTCTAAATACTAATTTTTAGTTAGGAAACACCTTTTAATAAAATACTTTTCTATATAGATATTTTTTCTGTTTTTATAACAACTAATCTTCCTGGTTGTTTGTGGGTTTATTTTTGTTTTTATTTTGCCTTGTTTATTTGTGTTCTTGTCAAGATATCTAGACAGGAAACTTGTTCAAGTGAGCTTAAGTTTCTGTTATTGGTGATAACATTACAATTGTTATCTCTTAGATCAGTGAGTGTAAAAACAATGCGGTTTTATAAAAGAAATAATAATCTACTTATTGTTCTAATGTGTTTTTTTAGGTCCAGATCTCCTCCGATGTTACTCTTTGTATGTCCTATTTCTTGCTATCAATGGAGTAACAGAATGTTTTACATTTGCTTTGATGTGCAAAGAAGAGGTGGACAGGTAAGAAATAGTGACCCCAGAATACTCCTGTAATTAATCTGTATATGTTTTGCTCTAGGTCGGCATGTGAACAGAAAAATTGTTCTGTATGGATATGTGCTTTGAAATGCTTTTTTTTCCAAATAGCAAATCTTTCCGTAGTCACTTTAAGAACTATATTCCTTGTCTCCAGAACCAGATGCAACAGATTGACAAGCAAACACGCACTACTTTGGTTTTTTACAAGCTTGTCTTTGTTGATAAGCATTGATCTTCTTAAAAATTTATTTGTAATGACCTTACAAAGACATTTGTGCATTTGAAATCAGCATAAAAATGTAAGGTCCAACCAACTCCTTATTTAGCTGTCTGTATGTAGTTTTAGATGTAGAAGCTGTAGCAAAAGTTTAAATGCTTGGGTAAAAAGGTCAGAAATTAAGAATAAAAAGATTGCTAAACTAGCTTTTGATACATCACTAAGTGGAAAACAATTTAAATGTGAGGTCTCATTTTCTGTACATATGCGCTTGAAATTGTAGTTTTTAAGACAGACTAAAGCTCACTAAAATTTTGCAATGGTTAAAATTTTTCATGTACAGTTACTGCATATCAGGTACGCTTCTGAATGATCTAAATTGTGGCTCTGACTTCAGTGGTTTATTTACTTTAAGTAGGAGATTGGACTAGATGGCTTCCTGAGATCCTTTCCAGACTGGATTATTTCTTGATTCCCTGTGTTCATCCTGGGTTATTGATTTTGAAGCCTGGTTGCCTTCCCAGTGCTGCCATCAAGGTGTTTTTGCTTATGTAGCAGCTGTCCTTTACAAGGTCTTTCCAAATTAATTTCAGTGAGGTCTGCTTTCCACAGTCACAGCAGTATGTTTTAGACTTAGCAAAGGCTGCTTTCCTGAACCCTTTAAAAGTGTGAACTTGTTTTCAAAGTCACTGTTTGGAGCAGAAACTAAGTAAAGTGGCATCCTGGTGTTGAACATTATTTTTTTTTAATACATATTTGCGAATTTTTTGCTGGTTTAAGAGTTTTTACTTATCACTGGTGGTAAATTTGACTTTCTGAAATGAATATACAGCTGATTAGTGAAATAGAATTTCCTTCAGATAATGTAGCTGTTGGTTTAATTTGTTTGATGTATTTTCCATTCTTTCAATGAATTTTTTTATTAACATCTCAGTTTTCAAACTTACCTTCTTTCATTAGAAGATGGTGAGAGAATTTTTGTTTCTCATTTTAGAAAACAGATTGTGGTATTTCTTCAAAGGTAAAGTTAATAATGTATACAGTTACAGTATTTAAGTTGTTTCTTTTTCTTTGTAGGTACAATTTTGTTATGCTGGCCTTATCCTTCATGTTCCTGTGCACCTCTTATTTCTTGACGCACTGGTATAGCAGTATAGGCTTTATCCTGGCCAACTGCTTTAACATGGGTATTCGAATAGCTCACAGCATCCACTATATCTATAATTACTTCAAAGAAAGCACTTACCGACCTTTGACAGGTTTGCTTCCTTCACCATTTTTGGTACTCGTTTACATCATAAGTGGAGTAATCACTGGTTTCTCAGAGGTAAGCATCTTTCTCAGATTTTGCTTGCACTGTGAAAGCTTGCGTCAAATGACTTCTGTGTCCAGTAACATTAGCATAAAAAGGCTGACAAGGATAGACTGGAAGACTTGCATTACAGGCAAGGCAAGATAGAATATTAAGAGATTTTATCTTTGATACAAAGTTATCTCTGCCACCTGTAGAAGGTGTCTGATAAGTAAAATCAAATTTAACACATTTCTGCTGTCTGTAGATAAATCCATGTCCTTAGTTCTTAATAATAATTGAAATTTTGCAGTAGTGCAAAGAAACGTAATAAAAATTCTGTAATAAAAAAGTGATAGAGGAAAAACAACCAAAACAAGAACATTAATATACTCTTGGCAATTTTGTTTATCACATTTATTCAGACTACAGGATGGTAATTGCACAACCTAATTATTGTGGAGATGGTAACATTTCAATGTATAAAAATTTGACAGATTGGAAATCCCTTATGCCTTAGAAAGGAGAGCTTTGTATTTTGGAAAGGGAGATTATCCAGTGGTGTTTCATTAGAAAATAGCCTAATATGTTGCTGCAAAATAGCAGATTTGCATGATAGAACCAGCAGAGTTTTCCTAATATCTGTATTAACATATTTCTGCATGCCAGATAATAATAACTTCCACATTTACCAGGTATCTACTGAATGCTCATTTTTTGCTGACAGAATTTTCTTAAAGCAAGTGTTGTGAGTACTAAAGATGATTTATTGTAGGATCAGTGCATGTGGCAAAATTGCACTCAACGGTGGTGGTGGTGTGGTCAAGAGAGGTGTTGGACCTTATTTTTTATTGAGACAGTAAAACTATTTTGTGCTGACTATTCTTCCTGTAATTACTTGTTTCCTCTGTGTTGTAGGTGTTCTTCTGCTGCGATAAGGGTTGGATGGCAAGGCTGGTTCACATCACCGTGGGGGCTCTATGCTTTGCAGCAACCATCATTACGATGTTCTGCACAGAGACCAAGATGATCCACTTTGTCAGAAGCCAGTTCCTCTCCCGGTATATGAAGAAAGGAACATGAAATGCTCCTGTACAGAACAGTTCTTGTACGTGCTTGCAGTAAAGGGCTGGGTTTTTTGCATAAGATCTTTATGGAAAAAGGTTTCCACATGTGTTTATTGGAAGCATTCATACGGGAGTGGCAATGTAAAGATTGCCAACTGAAGATTATTTTTGTCTTCTAGACTGGTCAATACAGTGAAAGAGAGCTGAGTAATTTTCTCTTTATGCATCATTCTTTACAAAGCTTTTCTTCAAACAGCCTCTTTAGTAATGAATGAAGATTGAAGATACACTCTTCTGACATAACTTAGTTGGGCTCCATGGAGAGCGTTCCTGTTCTTACCACTAGGGAGTTCATTTATGAAGGCATCATAGAGCCTACATCATAAGATGTAATTAAGAATGCTCTTACTTGGCATGGCAGGCTGCTTAACTGGTTAGGTAATAAATGGTCTGACAAAAATACCAAACCCAAAACCCACAGAACAAAAGCTGAAGAAAGCACTAGAGCAAGGACCAATAGCAATACAACTGTTACTGAGGTGGAACATAATGTGGTGCAGGGAGATTGAATTGTCAGTGTTGTGAAGTGTAAGACAGTGAACAGAAAGTTCTGATGTTTACAAGTAAATAAATGGCATACACAGCATGTGTCCATGCTAGCTATGTGAGATTATTTTATTCAGTATATCATTCATCTATGAGGGCATTGATTAACTTGTCAAAAACACACTGAAGCCTTAGCTAAAAGAAAAAAGGGGGTTTTGAGTGGTGTTGTACAGATGGTGTTAAGGACAATCACACTGATGGCTGAAGTTCCAGAAGGTTAATCATAAACTTCTTACTTTCACTCCATTGTTCTTTGGTTTTATCTGAGATTTTAAATGCCAGTATGAACAAAATTACTCAACAGAAGTGATTTTTGTCTTGTCTGTGAAATCAAATCTTAAATATACTTAAGATTTCTTTCAAGGAATTATGCATATTGAAACTTCCATTATTGGATAGAAAAATACATTTCTATGTTGTGTTTTTTCTCATGGCTTGTTCCTTTACTTGTTCAATCTTATCCTTTGTATTGATTTCTTTTTTTTTAAGTTGTTGGAAATTTGGACATTCAGAAGTTGTAAAATGAGATGTTAGGCTGTTGTTTTAGGTTTGCTACTGGTGTATTTTATTGTTGGTCTAAGATCTAAATTTGGCAGTTTTCAGAATGTACAAGTGGCAGGTTTATAAAGATCAGTGTTCCCTTGGGGTGTTTGGATGAACCAAAAAACATCAAGTGTTGAAAAATATGTGCTCAGACATGTATAGTCAAAAGCTTTTAGTTTAATTATGTAGCAATTCCTCAGATCCTGGGAGTGCTTAAATCACTTCATTGGTATTGTGGAGTTCATCCTGGTGAAATGCTTTCTGGTATTGGTGTCTTGGTACTATGAGAAACATTTTCTAGACTCTGATAATTTTCAGTTGGAGAATGTCACCAGAAACACTTTCAGTGAGAATTTGGTGAGTGAAAAATTATCACAGAGAAGGCAAAATGTAACAGTGGAAGGAAGAGAAAAGAAAGGTGGACTTCCTCAGCTAACGGTGGTGTCTCCGTTGCCTGACTAGAAGGTAATAGAGAGACTTGCTGATTCTTCTGAAGTTGTTATGAAATCTATCTAAATTAAAAAAACACTCTCCATTATTCTGCCCTGCTAAGTGACTTTGGTAGTTCTTTGCCTTTTAAATTTGTCTATTCTGAATTGTCTTGCAGCTTTTTTCCCATTTTTGTTAGGTATGGAGTTTATTATGAAGTCCAGCTCCATCCATTGGAGAGGACTGAAACTTCTTTGTAATGAAGTTACAGTGCAGTTCCTTTACATGTTCGTAACTTAAAAAAACACAACAAAAACCAACCAAACAAGACAGTTGAACCTACAGACTCTTTTTAGGGTCTTTTCTGCGTGACTTTGGGACCCTATTACTAGGGGAATAGAACAATCTGTACAGTGAATTTTTACTAATTCTTGGAATGAGCAATTTTGCATAAAGTGCTTTGGAGATTGAAGACCCTTTCATACAAAATGAGCGTGAATCATCCTCTCTTGTCTAATCTTATGATTCCAGGTATACAGTGATATTACTTCTGCAGCTAGTATTGTCAGAGATGGGGTGATGTGACATCTCACTGTTCAAGTAGTGGGCTGTCTAGTCTCATAAATCTTCTTTTAACACAAATGCTATGTATGTGTTTAAAGAGAAGTTGCATTTTTAAACTAATTAATTTGATTTCATATTGGAAAGGCTTATAAATCTCTTGCATCTCAACAAGTGAAAATACAATTTCTTATGAATCAGGAAGACATTTAAAGTGGCTTAATCATTGTGCATTTGCAAATTAAGGATATGTTACTCTCAAACTTGATCTGTAAGCAGTGAGTTTTGTGGTTTTGGTTCTGGTTTTTGTTTTTAATGTATTTTATGTGACAGGAAACAGCAAGGAGGGACAGGAAGTATAGACCTATGAAGCTGTCTCCTGCTTTCTTATTTATCTGTGTGATTCTTAATGTGAAAGCTGTTAATTGTTTTCTTTATAAAGATGCAAACTCTTGACAAACTCAGGGACAAAGTTGAAATTGAACCTGACCAAATTTCCTTTTTGTTTGCAGTTCTGTCAGTCTGTCAAAGGCACAATGGGATGCTTCTCTATAAATTTCATGAAGCTGTTTTGCAGTATTTTTCTGAAATCCTTTAGTTTAAGTCAAAGGAGAGTTAAACTGCAGTGATTTCATACATCATGTTGTGGTTTGGTTTTTTTTCATTGTTGGATGAATGACATTCAAATAGCTGTAACTGCAATGGTTATATAATAGGATAATACCAAATAAAAATTATTTCCCTTACATTTTGTTTTTGTCTTGTAGTTGAGGCTTATTGGAGTGTTATTTGTATTTTTGGTACACCTGATGCTTAAATTTTGTTGGATTTTTTAGGATCTTTTATGTATAAATTTATCAACCTAGAAACTTAGACACTGTTTCATAACAAACACATTGAAAAAAATTTTTGTTGCATTTTTGTAAGAAGTGGCATCAGTACATCAGCATTTTTCCTCTTTGCTTTTGTTGAAATGTATGTTTGTATGGATTGTAATGGCCAGTTTTCTTTGTTTGCTTTTAAATAATGCCTTGTTGGGATACAAACTGTCTAAGTGGCCAGGAGTAAACTTGCTATTTAGTGAAGTTTCTTAGCTGAAGTATGCTGTAACTGGAAATATTAGTATTAGGTACTAACTAATTGTTGAGCTGTTTGTTCTTTTCTAGTATTCTAAATATTTTACTTGCATGTAAAGAAGTGGGGGGAGGGCTGCACGCACACTTGCTTATGAAAAGAAATTAGGAGTTAAAAGTTTTACTTTAATCTGCCTTAGTAGTCATGAAAACTAATAGATGTAAGGTTGAATGTTGACCACAGTTTAGCACCTGTAAGAGATGTTGACTTGTTCATATGAAGGATTGCCCGAGTGTGAGTACCTTGAGGTCGGCTAGTCCTAATTTGCTGGCTTCTGGATAGTGCTTAAATCTAAACTCTGAAATTATTTTTGTGGATTTCGTATTTCTTGCTGTTTGAACATCATACTTTTTTGTGTTTTAATTACCTTTATTTTAAAGATAATACCTAAGAGACATGATCTGAGGCTTTTTGAACCATATCATTGCATCAATAGATCTGCTGAGATGTAGTCATTGTTTGGCACAAAGAACAGAACCCATTTGCATCCTGATAGCACTCTGTAAATGCAGCTCATGTTCATTGTAAGTTTAAAATGAAGTTTGAAGCTCTCCACATCTGATGTGCAGCTGGGCTATGGGAGCTAAGTGCAAGGCGTGCTCAAAAGCTTTAGCAGCTGGGGGTTCTAAACAGTGATAGGAAGTGGTTATCTCCGTTGCATTTTGGATCACTTCCGCAAAAAGATTCTTGTGCTCTTCAGTTTATGGATCTGAGCTGTGTTTCATGCACTTCCTTCCTGTGATCTGAAAGAAGGAATGAACCTTTCTCACTTGGGATGTCCGTAGTTGAACGCTGCTGTAGGAGCTTCATTCACGAACTCTGAGTGTGCAGCTAGGGTAGGATAGTTGGTTTTCCAGTTGTAATTGTAGGGGAAAGGTAAAACAGCTCTGGTTTTTGTTTTGTTTTGTCAGGCTTCCTGTTTAACTGTGGTAAGCGAGCATCTAATGAAGCTCTGTGTGTTGATTTGCTGCTAGGTTTTGTGATTCACATACATCTGCCTTCAGTGTGACTTATTTACAAAGTTTCTTTGATTTTATGCTATCTCACTGAACCGAGAAGGTGGCAGGACACTGTGAAACAGTGCATTGAAGCTGTTCCAAAGAGACTTGTTTGTGTCTTGGAGAGCAACTGAGGCCTAGTCCTGCATTGCCTGAGATAAAGCCTTATGATCGCTTGTGAATATCTTTGATTTCTTAAATCTTTTAAGCGTTTTGTTTTTTGGATTCCTGACACAGTTTCACTCCTATGTTGGTAAACCGTTCATAACCAACACATGTATCAGAATCATAGAATGGTTTGGTTTGAAAGGGACCTCAAAGATCATCTAGTTCCAACCCGCCTGCCATAGCAGGGACACCTCCCTCTAGTCCAGGTTGCTCAAGGCCTCATCCAGCCTGACCTTGGTACCCTCCAGTTATTTGCTGAAAAAAATCATCTTAGGAAGTCTCGGTGCAGGAGTGTGGTGGGTTGCCAGAGTCCTGCGCTGGGGTGGAGTGAGGAATGTGTTGGTCAGCTAGCTGAAGGTTATGTTATGGCTACTTGCAAGTCCTGACAACATGGAGAGAAGAGGGAGCAAATTAAGGTTGCACAGAAAAATCTAATTGTGTCTTCTTTTAAGTTCTGGATGCTTGGCTTGACAGTACCAATGTTTTCCTAATGGAAGGTTTTTTGGGGAATAATCTTATAAAGTGAGTACCATAAAGTGCACTCCTGTGCCTTCTCTTATTGTGTAATGATTTTTAGCAGTCTCTTGGGATTGGGAAGATATTACAGTATGAAGAAAGGAAGAAGGAAAATGTGGCAGAGTACAGTACGTGTGCAGGGAACGCAGCGTCGCTCTGAAGAAAGATCTTCAGTCTGAGTTGCTGCCATCTCTGAATGCATTTCTGTCACTGCAGATAAAGCTCTTGAGTGTCTATCTGCACAAGTGCTTCTCTCGGCAACTAGTAAAACGTGGTTCTAGAAGCAGCTGAGTATATGCCCATGAAGTAGAGCATACTTTGCCACGGCCTGCTTGTCATTCTGCTTTGCTGGACAAGTAGGCTTTTATTTATGTGTTGAAAATACAGGCAATATGTGTGATGATACTTGTTTCCTCTCTCTTTCTAAAAGTCCTTGTGTTTAAGGTGGACTGTGTATTAGCCTGTTTCTGTGGTTTCTTCTGAATTGTACTGATTGTTTTTAGATTGTTGGTTTGGGGCTTTTTTCCCCTCAAATGGCTTTGTTACACAATAGCTTTACACATGTTTATATTGGAGCTCTGCTGAAATACAGGGCTGGGATCAGGGAAGTGCTGCACTGGGGTCCTGCTCGGCATAGAGAGGTTGGGTGAGGGCTGGGTGGAACTTTCCCAGGAGGTGTCATGACCCATGTTTTGGATATCATGCTGCCCAGCTGTGAGCACCTTGTCTCAGATTTCTAAGGAAGAGCTGAGAGAGCTGTGAAAAAAGTCTGTGGCAAAGCCATACAGGATAAGAGTGCTAGGACAGCAGCTCAGGGATTCAGGAGGGAAACCACCTACAGATATACATTCCTGAATGTAAATACAGAGTTGGAAGGTGGCAGCTCAGAAGGCCTGAAGGTCCATTTCAGGGAGCTGGAGAGATTCCCTGCTGATCTGCTAGTAGAGATCCTCTGAGCTCTACTGGGTGTTCTGAATGTGCTATGCTTGGTAGCTTGTTAAGTTCCACTGTTTTTGTGCATCTAAACCAATATATGACTTATCCTTTTAAAGCTGAATATATCCTGCTTGTCAAGTTTATTTGCCATTGACAGAAGTTGCCTGAAGGAAACGGCTCAGAGGGAGGATTTCAAATTTGTGGAGAGTGCAGATGAACTATGTCTTTTGGAGTGAGTGCCAATGACTTGAAAGCAGAAAAGCAGAATGTCAGAAATTAAAAAGAAATGCACTGTATACAGTTTTGGTAACTGGGCATTCAAGGTACTTAGTATTGCACTGGGGATGACTGATCACCCAGTGAGGAGAAGAGGGAAGGACTTTCTGGCCATCCATAGGAAAATGTAGGGATGTAGATAATCTGAAAGATATTCTGGTATGGGAGCAGGAAGATGCATGGAGGAAGGCTGGAAAAGTATTTGCAATCTGTCAGGGGAGCATTGCATCAAAGGCTATGTTAATGTTACTGCAATATGGGCATCATGGAAAGATGATTTGAAATCAGCCAATTTGGAATTGGCTTGACAAGCTGTTGTTAAGTGGTGACCAGTATGGGGAAACAAAGGGAGGTACTCAGGGAATGGTAAGACACTAACACCCTTTGGGAACACGTGGCTCAGTCCCCAAGGATTATACAGGACTAAATGTGTGTGAAAAAGCACAGGCTTGGTTGTAATTGTAGAAAAATCTGGTTGTGAAGTGAGTTGGGAAGAAATAATGAAATGAATAGACAAAAATGCAAAGATAGACCAATCTTGAAAGAAGTGATTTAATCAATTTCAGTTACAGCTTTGAAAGTGTTTCAAAGCCATAGTCACTGAATATACATTGCAAGTTCTTATGACTTATTTCCCAGGATGATGCTACCAGTATCACTGGCTTGAAGAGAAAGTACCTCAGCATAGTGATGATGATGTTGACTTCATTAATGTCTGAAGTGCTAGGGCCTGAGTAATAGGCCCTGAATGAAGTTGACATATGGATGAATACCACAACCAGGTGAAAAGACTAAGATTGGCCAGAAGCCCCCTACTAGGGTCAAGGGCAAGACTGGGTTGGCCTCTGTGTTTGCCACCAAGAAGAACTTTTAGCTCTGCCGCTGGCTGCAACCCAGTAGGTGTTGAGCGGTGGGGACACATAGCATACCAGACCTTGACATGAGGGATGGCCTCCTCTAAGAGCCATCCAGGAGGGGAAGCCAGGCCAAGTATACACCTACGGGTGGTGTGAAGGTTGTGGTTCATCCATGTGTCATGGGACCAAGTGAAGTGCTAGGGCCTGAGCAGGCCCTGAATTAAAGTTGACATATGGATGAATCTCACAACCTGACAGTGCAACTGAAACCAGCAGAGGATTTCTCTCTGCTGGGAAACTAGCTGATTGTCTGTGAGAACAGACGTAGCTAACCTGATAAAAGGATGAGTTGAACTCAAAACAGATAAAGGTACCTCCTCCTTGTTCTTCCCAGGTCTGGCCAACCTTGGATGGAATCCAAGGAAGAGCAAAAATAGCAGATATCTCACTCTTGAAGTTGTTTTTTGAGGTTGCCTATGCAACTTAAGTTGTTTATTCTGTAGTATCAAAGCTGGTCCTGCTTGCAGAGAAGTCAGAAGCCGTTCTGCAGGTGGAGACACCACACAGGATTTTCCCCCATCATCGAGAAGGCCCCTGACTGCTCGCTGCTACTGGGGTTCCCCAGCGGCAGTGGGGCAGAGGGAGATATTGGAAGAGACGTTGGGAGACACATTGAAAGAGACAAAGGTAATGGATCTGATTGTCTACCCCTTTGTAAGAAGTCACATCTTGGTCATGTATCTTTTTGGTGTTTATCATATTATGTTGATGCACCTCTCTGGCATTTGCTGGGGAGGCCTGTGCATGGCCATGGTGGTATTCGGGGTGTGGTTGATTTCTCCACCCACGGTCGAATTTGCTGCCTGATTTCTTTTCCCTTCCATTCCTGAGTTTGTAATGAGGTTTATTTTCCCTTTCATTATATCACCCCCAGTTAGCGGATTCATCACCTCTGTTTCTGGCCATGCAGCATCAGCTTTTCGTTTTGTAGAAATAGACAATAAAGTGTATCCTGCTGTTGGTGGCTGTGTCCCTGGTGTGCAGGATAATTGGCAAAACAGTGTCCTTTCAAGCAAGTGTGTAACTATAGAGGGACTCCAGGAAAGGTGAATAAAAGAAGGGAAAAGGTATGAAACAGGAACACTAAATACTGACACAGCTTCAGTAAGGAGTTCAGAGAATTGTAGTATTTAACATGTATATTAAGGAAGAATTACTAATGAAATAGTGTAATCAAACTGGGATAGAGGTGACATTGAAGAAAGTTTGTACAGGTAAGTATTAGAGGAGGCTTGTATGTGTCTGGTAACCAAAGCTCACTCCCTCCTTCCCCTTAGGTGTGTATCTGGGTAATATTTTCCATATTCACCCCAATTTTAGTTGATAAACATAATTACTACTCATAAAACTGAGTGTAAAACTAACACCTCTTCCTAGAATAAAGAAACAAAGGGAAGAGATACCTGTAGTCTAGTAACAGGTATCAAGCAAATGGAGAACAGACATCAGTAGATGATAATATTATTCTGTGTTGTTATTAGCTAGAATATTGGCAAAACAGGGTAAGAAATTTGCTGTCTGGATGCAATTAATGCCTTACAAAGGTGGGAGGCTGGCTCAATGGATGGCTTCATCAAATTAAAAAATCATCATGGCAATAGTAATACACTATAATTTTTCTTCAATGGCAACAGTGATTTGATATGAACTTTTAGTTAAAGAACGTCACTGCCATGGAATATTAGCTGAAGACATCCTTTGGCTACAAACAAACTTGAAGGAAAGAAAAGTAAATGAGCTTTACAGTGCTAAAAAGAAAACAAGCACAAATATAAGTGACAGCTGCTCATGCTGAACTTGAGCAAGTTATTATGTGCAATTACCCTTATTCTTTGGCACTGCCATTAGTAAATGTTTTGATGTCATATCTCAGTTATCAATAGATCACCTGGCCACTAACAAGAATTGTTTCCAAATGTTAAGGCCTTCATCAATTTCTATGTCATTTGTTGCTGTCACAAACTGCTGATATTTGTATAGGTTATGACAACAAGCAGTGACTGTCAAAATACCTTTCACCCAGATGAATGTGTGTGTGCCAAACAAACATGTATGTGTGTTAGAACATCATACAGGGAAGGAAATTTTTCTGTTACTCCACAGCTAGCATTAAACATCAGTTTGTGCTGATCTATTAATAAATATTTATTCAAGTGGCAGTTCTGCTAACTTCTGGAGACCATTTCTTATGGAAGGCCAGGAGTAGCTTGCAGGTTTGCCTCTGAAATAATTTGTAAACCTGTATGGTTTATTTTTTGTTTCCTTGTTTGTTCTCTGTGGCATGGGGCACAGGATCTTTGTGACTGTGACGATTACAAAGTCAGATTGAGACAAAGTGGGGGGCTGAGATCACCTTTGGCCAAAGGAATAGCGTCCAGCTGCTCCTGGTGGGCCATGGCACACAGATAGAAATGTGCTGTTCTTTTGATACATGCATGGAGCGACTTAGATTTTTTCTTCTTTTTAGAAGCTCACTTGAGAAATTGTGTAAGGCTCTATATAGAGTGCCTTTGCTAGACGGTTTTGGCAAGTCAAGACGGATTTCTAAAGAATGCTTCAGAGGTTTCTTAATTTTTTTTATGAGTGAAATAATTCATTGCATATCCCTTTTTCCTCCATCAGACTGTCTCCAGAGTGGTATGCTTTGTTACACTGAGTGCCAACCATTGCCAACAGTGTCATCTTGGCGAAACAAACAACAAAACCTCCTGTGTATTATGTATCATTGTTCTCACTCTTTGCTCTCTCTTGATGCCATCTATGTTTTCCTTCAAGTTCTTTTGCTGTGTGGGCCATGGGATCCCAAGGAGATCATCTTTGTGCTCTGAACTGTGAAAGGCTTACATGCATGTTCCAGTTCATCCTTCAGCTGAGTAGTGTATTATTTGAGCAAAGTCCATGTATAGCAATTCAGAACAAGGTTTAAACACCATCATTTACACTTCACTACCTAATTCTGGACTTAAATGTTTGTGTTCAAGGTACGAAGGTGTTCATCTGCAAAGAAAAAGCAAACACTAATTATTTAAAAAATACCACCCTATTTTGGGCATGGATTTTAGTTTGTAAGTTCTACAGACCTGTAGGTGTTGGAAGTGAAGTCTGGAAAAGAAAGGATCAAAACCAGGAGGTGTTAAGCAAATACACTTTTCCAATAACAAATGAATTCTGTCACCTGAATGGAAATATACTATGTAAAACTAGTTCCCTGGTAACTTTGAACTATTTGTGAAGGGTTCTAGCTGGTTGTTTGGAGGTTTTTTTTGGTTTTTTTTTTTTCCCCTGCAGCTGTGAATTAGGTGGAAAAATACTGCAGCTGAACATAACATTGTTTTCTCACTAGAAAATTCACTGCTGGCATTGAATTCAGCCTGGAAAAGTAAAGAGGTCATGACACAACATCTGTTTTGTGGAGAGCATAGTTATTACCACCAGTAAAACTGTGAACACTGGAGTGGAAAAAGTAACTCCAGAGCAGAGATGCTGTAATGATGCCTTTTTGACCATTGTTCTATGGATTGCGCTAGCTGGATTTTCCCTAGAAGTATGTTTGGAAGGTAAGTTAGAACAAAATACTCATGGTGCTCAAACATAAGGTGGAGCTGTTTCTTTGTGATAGAAATTCCACCTCAGGATCTTCACTACTCACTCTTTTTTCCTTGCCATGTTTTCAGTATTGCCAACGATTACACAGGCAGTATTCTGGAGGCATGTGACTAAGGTTTCTTAAACTCTTGTAATGACTTATGTTTGCTATTAGATTTCATTTTTAGCTAAGAGAATCCATATGAGACATTAAGGGGTCTCATCCTGTACTTAGCTTTGGTTAATGCCCCTCACTCTATTGCTAATGAGAACTGACTTTGATTCTTGTACCATGCTTCCTTTGGCTAGTTGTGACTGTGGTAACTTTTTACCTCTTCCTTGGGGTGATTGCCTTTGTATGCCAGAGACAAGGGAGCCTGGGAATTTTCCATTTTTTTACTCTACCGCATATAAACATGTTCTTTTGTGCTGATGCTTTTTACAGACAAATCCTTCAAATAATTAGGAAAAGCTTGCATGTAACTTGTACGTTTAAAGCATTGACACCCATTGGACACCTGCTTTACCTGTTTGGATATTGACCAACCTTTCATATCTTCTAAAACCAGACAGAGATGATTCCTGCCTCAAATAAAGCTGTGATCCTGCAAATCAAGAAGTGCTAGTGACTACTTGAACCTGCCAGGGATTTTCTTACTCCTATCAGTCTTTATATGCCTGTCAGTTCAAGGAAGATCTAGATGACATTCTTAGTCATATGATTTTAGGTAGCCCTATGAGGAGCAGGGAGTTGGACTCACCGATTCCTTATGGGTCCCTTCCAGCTTGGGATTCTGATTCTGTGAACTATGCCACAATGACAGCATGGGCAATTCTTCCTGCACTGATGCCTGTGAGAGAGTGGCCACTTTTACAAAGAAATAAATTTGCCCCAAAACCCAGTGATTTGCCCGGGGCTACCAGGTAGGTCACTGACAGGTCAGTGTGGGTATCCAGCCAGCTGATTGTGTTTTCATTCTCCCTGATGACACTACTTTCTGTAGCTGTGCCAGCTACTCAAAACACCACCACTTGCTACGTTTCTCCATCAAAAATGTTAGTGCCCCAGTAACAGTAAAGCAATTGAACAAATATTTTTCCTAGAATGACAATTATTCTGTGCCCATCCTGGTCTTCAGTGTTGTTTCAAGGTGGTCCAGACTCCCCGAGGAAGCCTGCTCTGCACATTGTCATTTTTATCTTGGCTTCTTTGGAGCTATGCTTATTTGGGTAAACAGGGCAAAAGTTGTTTTGCCATTAGAATTTGGAGTCTATTGTGCCTGCTGAAGTCAAATTCACTTCTTAATAATATCACTAATAACTTATATCTTAAGGAAAAAGATACTTATCTGGAGCCCTGATGCATTGGAGAGCTTGTGAAAAGATATTAAGGGTGTTTTCTTGTGGATAGTTTGCTGCTATATTTTTCGTTTGGTAAGTAGGTGGCCAAGAAGGCCAACAGCATCCTGGCTTGGATCAGCACTAGTGTGGCCAGCAGGACTAGATGTGGCAGGTATAGCATCTGACTGATAAAACAGGGCATGCTGGAACAGTTTGATACTTCTCAGCTGTTAAGCTGCACCTCATAGTGATTAACTGGTGCCTCAGGGTCTGGACCCTTAGCCTGTTTTGCCTGGGCTTGCCCCCCCAACCATTTAGAATGGCCACAGTGCAGCCTTGGCTGGGGTATAAATGGAGCTCTGCGTAAGAACCAGTTGAGTTGGTTCTTCACAGAGCATGGGGCCTGGCAGTTAGACCCTCCCCTTGGAGATGCAGTACAAGGACACTTCCACAGATTGAGCAAGTCTCCATGGATTGAGTAAGCCTCACCCTTCTTTTGGGCACTCTTTCCCTTTTATGAGAGATTGTATGCTCATTTTGATTCACCTTTTGTTAAGGCTTAGGAATTAGTTGTGTGGTAATATTCCCAACAGACATCCAAACCTGTATTTTGTCAGAAGGAGTGCTGGGCAACTTTGGTTGCAATAAATCCCTATTTTGATAGCTGCTGCTGTTTTTGCGGGTGCCTCCGTGACACTAGGGAAGTGATTGTCCCCATATATTTGGCACTGGTGAGGCCACACCTCAAATACTGGGTTCAGTTTTGGACCCCTCACTATAAGAAGGACATTGCAGTGCTGGAGCGTGTCCAGAGAAGGGCAACAGAGCTGGTGAAAGGTCTAGAGAACAAGGAGCGGCTGAGGGACCTGGGATTGTTTAGTCTGGAGAAAAAGAGGCTCAAGGGAGACCTTCTAGCTCTTTACAATTATGTGAAAGGAGGTTGGAGTGAGGTGGTAGTTGGTCTCTTCTCCCAAGGAACAAGTGATAGGACAAGAGTACACAGCCTCAAGTTGTGCCAGTGGAGGTTTAGGTTGAATATTGGAAAAAATTTCTTCACAGAAAGGATTGTTAAATGCTGGAACAGGCTGTCCAGGGCAGTGGTGGAGTCACATTCCTGGAGGGATTTAAAATCAGTGTAGATGTGGTGCTGAGGGAGAGACATGGTTTAGTGGTGGCCTGGCAGTCTTGGGTTAATGATTGGACTCAATGATCTTAAAGATCTCTTCCAGCCTAAGCAATTCTATGATTTCAAAATATTATAAATAGTAATAAGTCACACATGAAATGTAGCAAGTTTGTTAATCTGCTCTAAGCACTATCAATTTCACTCAAACCATAGCTTCTGACAGTCTGCAGGAGTGGTGGTTCCCTGTAAATTACACACTCTGCATTGTGATTAAAATCTTGAGGCTGCCTACCCAAAATTAATCCACATTAAAGATGTTTTTGAGAAGAAATATGTAAAGAATACATTCCTTTAAAAAAATCTGTGCATGATACAGCAAATAAATAAGTTCTAGTCCTATAAACATAGTGGAGTGTGAATGGGGTCCAGGCTACTCATTTGTTTATGCCTGGTAGTGTTTGCTGGGATTCACAGAGATACTGCCATGTTTGATTGTAACAGAGATGATCTATGCATACCTACCTAGGGAGAGAATCCAAATGATGCTCCACATTTTCCTGTTTTTTGCTATAACAGTCTCAGAAGTGAGACTTGCTTTTCTTTTGTTGCTTACTCCCTGGTTTGTTCTTTTCCCTCCCATAGAATGCAGCTTTGCTTATGCCTTCTCTTTCTCCTGCTTTTTTTAAATAGAAGTCTAGCGATGCCTGCCAAAATACAGACTACTGCCAAATAGCTGGGAGCTTGTGACTAAAAGAGTAGCTGAAATAAATTCCTTAAGCAATCTAGCTCTGGTGCAAGTTGTCAGGTCTTGGAGCAGTTGCGAAGACCATTTGCTGTACCTGTCTATTTGGAATTGATAAGAACAGGGGTCAGCGTTCTGTAGATTCTGTTTTTTCTGTTGTTTTTCTTCAGTTTGTGTGTGCAAATTTAAGTCATGTGGTACTTCAGCAGATCCAATCCCTCTTAGCATTGAAAAAAGATTTGATATTAAATTATAAGATTGTCAGGGAACTTCATGTATAAAAAAAGTTATCTGCAATAAAAAATGTAAGATACATAAATACTAAATATTTCTTTTCCATTTCATGATTTTTTTTTCTGTATTTGGTTAATACCTGCTGAGGGCAGGATGTGTTCTGACATCCTTGGAGGCAAGGCTCAGAGTTAAGAGAAATGTTTTACAATGACTGTATTGAGACCTGTGGTGCTCTAGGCTACTGACCATACAGAACATATCACAGTATCATGTTTCTATACTTCAGAGTAATGATTGGAAATAGGGATGCAGTGCTCCCAGGGACAGTCAGAGACTGCAGCTGTTGTCAGCCTCCAGGAATGAGCACCTTTCTCCTGTGCTAATAAAAACCCCTCTTGTGCCTGGTTTGCTTTAACTTAGTTGCTTTCCCCAGGTCCTATCTTGCAGAGCTTCAAACTCTTACCCTTCTTGCTAAAAGCCAGCACATCAGTCTTTCTATTAACTGGCTCACTTGAAAGTCTCAATTGTTAGTATCAAAACTGTCCTGTAAACAGAATGTGTTGTGTGACTTAACTGGGCACTTGCCAGCAGCTCAAAATGGTAAAATTCACCTTCTGTGTGTAGCAGGTAGTGCTAAATGATACTCATCCCTGAGAAAAACTCATCACACACAAAACAAAATGCTGGCAACCCCTTGTGATAATGAAGTTTTCTTTATCTTCACTTAAGTGTTTGCAAAGTATTGAGTAGTCATCTTCTATCAATTCCTTTAAAAGTTGCCCCCCTTAAGGTTACCTGCAGCCAGTGAAACAAAATCCTTTCTATGAAGTCATTGGTCCCATATTCAATTCTGAAAAGGTGAAGCAAACTCACCAACCCCAACCCTGTAGAGGTAGATAAGAAATCTACAGTGTGATTTCAATTTTTCAGCCCTGTTATGCCACACATTAGTCAGAGTTCATTTATTTCATTAGTTTACTTTGTAAAGCAATTACATGACTGTTACCACAATAGGACTGGAATGGTGTATTACATTTACTAAAATAACTTGGCAATTAATTTCAAATGATCTCTGTGCAATAATCTCCTACATATAATAGAATTATTCAAATGTCTATGCACATTTTACATGCAGTCCTGGAGTGAGTTAGATCAATCAGAAATTAATTGCTTCCCGGGCATCAGTATAGCCTTCTGGGATCTGCTGAATACCAGTATGCCACAATAAAGTCATAATAATTGATGTAGCATTGAATCATGCCTTTGCTTCTCACTTATAATGGCAATTCTATTAGCTAAGCGGGCTAGGTGGAAAAATGGCAAGAAAAGAGAAATGATTGAAAGTAAGTTAAATACTAGCTTGTGGCCATTAACTTTGATTTAATTCCGTTCTTATGTGGTTTATCATCCTGACACTTGCTGTACGCTTAGAATGGCTTGTCCTTGTTTTGCACAATTGCACTTTCACTGTACTTTGTATTTATATATGTAGAGACGGAAGGAACGTGTGGCTCAGTATTTAGTTCAAGTTGTCAGTCCAAAATATTTCTTCTGAATTTTGGGTTGATGGCTTTGGCATTCAACATGAAAAGTGTCTTTCCTGGTAAGTATTTGGTTCCTCTTAGGCTTTATTCTTTTTGAAGATGTGACTCCTAGGTGATTATGTTGTAGAAGTAGGGTGTGGATACCAAAATTTTT
>VYZX01001742.1:20066-55065 GCA_013401335.1 Brachypteracias leptosomus | reverse complement strand
GTTTTCAGGCAATTAAGAATTCCACTGTGGACTTTTTGTTTCTAAGACTACAGGTAAACTCTAGTCGGATTTTGGGCTCCCCAGATTCTTCCTCCCTGTCAGGAGTGTGAGGTGCAGTCACAGATCAAGCAGGCACTGAAATTCAGTTGAGCAGTGTGGCTTCTGCTCCGGTCTTGGATGTTCTGTTCCAGGTTTCTGTGTTGCAGAATTAGGGCTCCTTCAATTGAGAGAATCAAGAGTTCTCAGAACACGTTTAGCAAAAATTTAGCTTGTTACTGAAGCATTCAATTTTTATATTTCCATGAATGAATGTGTGAATTATACTTTCTTAATGTTTTTGTCTTACAGTAACTGAAAAAAAAGGGTGTTACTCCAATGAAGAATACTGGGAAATAGCTCCATGCAAGCATATTTATCTGCTTTTTGTAATCATGGGTTATATTATAACACATAATGCTAATAAGGCCTGTAGCAGTACAGTATAACAATGTCCTGTTAACAGTTTTATGAAAGTATTTCCCATATCAAAGAGAAATGCCACTCACCTTAGAGGATTTATTTATATATCATGGAAGCATGGTGGTCCATGGCATAACATTTTGGATGTTTACAGAGGTGGGTATTTTCTTTATTATTTAAAGCTGTTCATAAGCATGTGTTCAAAATACTATGTTAACTGTTTACTTTTCTGTCAGCTTTCAATTTATTTTTCTACAGCTTGAAAAGGAACAGCACCATTACAAGTTTAATAATTCTGCATTTTTGTTTATTGTTTTGGTTTTGCATGGCTGCTACTGAAGGACTTGGTAGCAAAAGATACCTTCCCTCCACCCCCTCCCAAGAAATAGTATCAGTGGATAATGAATGAGGCTACTTCCTTAATCTGTAATAATATTTTAATGCTTGTCAAAGTATTGCTTCATTTACATTTCTTTTCAAGGTGCCTTTGAGGATGTTCTGACTGTCTTATTTTTTGTATGGATCTTGTTATTCAAATAAACTAAGTTGATAATAACTTTTGGCAGCTTCAGTGAGGACAGAGACCTCTGGAGACCTATCAGGCTGGAGCCTGGAAACTTGCAGTCGCTTCCAATTCACGATTGCATGAAGTTCTTAGCTGAGATATGGTGCTCTTGAGCAGCACCATTTTATGCAAGGCATCACTATTGGAGATTTAGTTTTATTTTCTAAGTGTGAGATGTTCAATGATAAGCTTTCAGCTTGTGAGACAAGCAATGCTGTAAGGGCTTTTATATCTATAGCAGTCTGGGTTTCCAACAGTTGGTAGAGTGGAGGAGGAAGACGGAACCCAATAGCATTGCAGTCCTTTCTTCCGCCAAAAGATGGAGTAAATGATCTACTGAACAGGCTGTGCTGCTAATTGATTTTCTAGGCAACCAGGAACTTTTCCGCAAGGAAGGATGGTTTTCTGTTGCCTTGTAGTGTTAAAGCTTCATACTTCTCATAATTTGTGCTAAATGTAATGAGGCAATTCATTTTAATGAATTGACCAAATTGTTTGGTAACAGATGGTTTGGCGACAAATGGGTTAATTAGTAGTCTTATATAATCAGTTTTTATTTCAATTATTTTGTCTACTTATGTGTGAAAGGGTTATTTTAAAACAATCCTTTCACCTCCTGCAGAAAAAAGAAGTATCTGTGCTACTGGTCCAAGCAGTCCCTTCTACAAATATAGGGATCCTCATCAAACCAAAAATAGTATTGGCGTGTGATAATTACAAAAGAAAAAGCTAACGCTTTCAGTAGTGCAAGGAAATTGAGACAGTTGCTATGGAACACTAAATTTCTTTGGCGATGAAACTGCATGCTGTAAGTGTAGCTGGGTATATATTGTCTTTTTTCTGCAGCTTTTCATTTTCATTGTCCGTGCTAGAATTACCTGTTAGATTCTGGCGAGTGAGCTTCTCCCATCAATTATGCTAGCATGAAAGCAGTAAACCTTGGGTTTTTTCCTCTGTTGCTGTGTTTGCTTCACTTATTGTTTGCCTTTGTGCCAAGGGACTCTGGCTAATTATTTCTCTCAGGTATGCAGTAGGTGACTTGACACTATTACTAACCCTTTGAGTTAGGTGCTGCCAATCTGAACCATTAAATAAGAAATGCTGGGAAGACTAATCAAGATTAGTTGAAGGGGGCTGAAATCACAGGGGAGAGACTATGTAATTTAGATTCATCAGGTAAATGAACCACAGATATGTATTATGGGTAAAAGTGGTCCCAGAGTGGCCTTTTTTGCTTGGTAACACTCTGGTGACTTTCCAAAGGTACATCATGGTAAGCTGGTATTCTTACAGCAGCCTTCAGGATATGTATTGCATCTAATGTCTAGTGGCTTCTGTTGCCTGGATTTTTTTTTAAATTTTTTTTTCTCCTGGGGTTTCCCATTTATTTGTAGAAATCTCACCTGTAGAGGCAGTCTCATTTGACTGCTTCCACAATATCCCTTTTTCAGTCTAGACTCTGTAGCTCTTCAGGGAATTAAAAGATGGAGGAGTACTTTTAACTTTGAACATTTCCAGTAATGCATTTTTTTCCTTTTAAATGTCAGTGACTTGCAGCATTAGAACAGAAATAAAATGTCTGGGAGGTAGCATAAATGGGGCAGAGAGGTTAAATGACTTCCCCAGATGCACATACGAAGTCTGTGTTAGATTGTGGTCCAGAGCTGAGCAGAGTTTGGATTTTGGTGCTTTCTTCAGGCTACAGATATTATTCTAGTGTCAGCCTCTCTGCATGAAATTTTAAACATAACCCCTTGATTCTCTTGTTATACAAAAAAAAAAAAAGGCAAACCAATGTAAGCACTTAAAAGATTATAATGTAAAATGCAGTGTGGGAACACTGAAGGAATAGTGATAGCAAATTGGAAGGTCATTTTGATGATTCAATAAATTTTGTACATTTTGGGCACTCTGAACACTGGCAGCTCTTATTGTGTGTTACGAGATTTTATTCAGCTTTCAAGTGAATTTATATAATTATTTTTGCCCCTTGTAAAAAATGCGAGATATTTTAGCTAGATCACAAGTTCACATGAAGAATGCTCATACTGAGAGGATGAAGAGGAAAAGAGCTTTCATTTGGCACAAGGTGATGAGTTTTTACTTAAATGGAGTCCTTTTGCAGTGCCATATTTGCATATTACTTACACTGTTTTCAAAATGAAAAAAGGACTTTCAGATTTGCAACAGTTTGTATTTGAAATACTCTCACTTCATTGCTTCTTCTATATAAGGCATAACTATCTGGAAGAACTAACTTAAATGTTAATGAATTCAACTGCTTTATCCATTTGATGTATATTCATTTTAGGAGAATTAGGAGGGGTGAGGTGAAGGAAGAGGGATGGTAAAGGAGGAAAAAGGATGCTTTGTGTAAAACGGCATTGCTTCTAGAATTAGATGTTTATCTTCAGGTCTAAGTACTATTTTAGAGGCAGCCAATACATACAATTCAGAGGTTCAGTGCTCTGTTGCTTAAAGATGGAAGGTGTTTCGAAAATAATCTAAGATCTGATACCATTGTGGTGGAGAAGGTGAAGTATGTTTAAATTTACAGGAATCAAAGCCAAACTTTTATTCATGAACTTGAGCACACTTGAAAGAGTGGTTGCAAACCTCGTGATGCTCCAAGGTTGGCCTGGTATTAGCTTTAATTGCCTTTTCTTAGGTATGTTGGTTGTTTGCTGCATGGGAAAGGTCTTCCAGTATGAAGATGAGTAATGTAGTACTTGCAGCTTAAAGGTCCCAATTACTGTAAGTGTTGAAAATGTGCTTTTTTCCTGACACGTACCAAATGACCTTTGGTTCCTGTGGGCCACAGGGAATGGTGTGTTGCTGTCTGTTTAAACAGTAAGAAGCAGATTTAATATATTCAGGTAGATCAAAGTATGAGAAACACTCTGTAAAATCCCATCATTTTATTTCTGCTCTGTGCTTGTTTTGTCTGTTCCAGGAGCTCTGCACAAGCTCTGTACATGATTTTCTCTACGGTGGGGTGCAGGCATGCTGCTGTAATACTTGGTGTGGAAATGGCCATTGTTAGATGCAAGTAGCCTGCGGTGGCTACTTATGTGGACATAAGGACTTTAAAAGTTAACTGTGGCTGTCTTGCTAGTATAGACAAAACAGGAGTGGTCTCATTGCATTAGTTGTTTGCAGCCATATATCGAGCATTTCTTCACACGTGCTGACACAAGGCGCTGTGCAATAATACAACTGTGGGAACTCTGTGTGTCTGTTGGTATAAATGCTTTTCTTTCAAAGCATTTGACGCCCTTAAGTAAATTGACCTGAGATGCAGGATTAGTCTGCAGCTGGAGTGCTCAAAAGTTAGTTTGACACTCAAATCAAAAGCACTGCCTGATCTCTTCACAGAGGAAATTGCAAGCTGAAAATGTAGGCCCTTGGTTTTAGTTGATTTCTGGACATCCTTTTCTTAGAGCTGCTGAGAACAGCAATGGAGTGGTGCTGGAGCACTGGTTCTAGAGCATGTTAATGGGGATTGTTTCATCTGTCACATCAAGCTACAGCTATAAGGAAGCACTTAGTGATGTAACCATGCAGAAGTTGATTGTATGCTAGTTTTATCAGCTGATCTTGCTTTTATTGAAGTAATGAAACTTTGTCTTTGAATTAAAGTGGATCTGAATTTTAAGAAGTTCTATCCAAAATATAACGTGCATATATAAATGTATCTTAGAGATCAAAAAGTTATATGGTTGGTGTTTTGTTTTTTAAAAGGGATATTGCAATGTTGACAGTGCAGTTTAAATTGTGGTATTCATTTGTAGTAAGGTTGAGTGAGCTCCGGTGTCTGTCTTTTAAACCTAAAATATTGACAGTAATGTAATCAAAGTCCTTTTTATAGAAGGTTTCCTGAGGCTGTCCCTCAGAAACCTGTTAAATCTGAAAGAGAAATGAGTATGTAGTCTCATAGGACTGATTTAAAGGACGCAGGAAAATACAGATCTTCCCTGAATCTCTCATTCTTTATATGAGACTAGCACAGACTTTGTGAGCATTTCCTTGTTTCTTTCCATGTGCTTATTTTCCAGCATTTAGCGTCTCCCAGTACGTTTCCCTGTATAGAGTTGTTAAAGGCCTTATATCTTTTCTCTTTCTTTCTAGTTTTTAAAACTACCCAGAGGAGCTCTTCCCACCAAGGCCTCTTCTGTTTAAGTCTTTAGCATTCCTAATGTAAAGTTTCTCTTCCCCTAATGAACTGACTTGTCAAACAAATGTATTTGACAAAAATGTAAAAGGAAAGGGTTTGGTTTTTTAAAAATATTACCATATTTCATAGCTACAATGTGTACTGGTGGGAGAAGTGGTGTAAAGCCTTTGCAATGTTTCTTCCAGTTAGCTGACTTCATGACACTTCATATGCTATTTTTACCCTAGCCTAGAACACATTCTGACCTCCAAAGTGTTAGATATGCTTATCACAGAAAATTGTTCCATTGATTTGTTTCTGTCAATTTTTAGGGGAAACACTCAATTTGCATGAATGTCTAGAAATAAATCATAAATATTTGTATATAATCTTCTATTTTCTTAGTTTTAATGTCTGCTTTAAAAGGTGTTTCAGACAAAATCTATTTTAGAGATTGTTGCTCAAATTAATTGTAGAAAGTGCTTTAAAAAAGAAAAGGAAAAAAAACCCCCACCTAGTGGCACGGCTTCTGTTTCATATGGTTTACTTGCTACTCCTGACCTCTTCATACGCCCTAGAAGGAGTGCCCCTTATTCCAGAGTAATACACAAAAATTATTAAAGGTGTTTTGTGTTAATTTCTGCTTAGGTTTGTGAAGATAGGGGTGGATACTGACCTTTCCTAAATACTTCAATTTCATCCTTCGTATTAAAATAAAGTTAGACCCATGATTATGCCAGCTCTGCACCCCCTTCTTCCAACCTGTCCTGCAAATGCCCTGAGCTTGGGGAATGGGTGTTCTTGCTTTAGCTTGTTTTATGCTATGCTCTGATCTCCCTTGAGAGCATCATGTATTCCCCCGCAGAAGAGAGAAGTCGTATGGCTAGTGAATTACTATTTTTCTTTCAGACATGGAGCTATTTAGCCCAGGTGTTTCAGGAGGGGGAGAGAATTCAAGGAGTGTTCAGTGACCTTCACACTCACCCTACCATGTGTTTAGTGTTGGCAGAACAGTCTGTGCTTCCAGTGGGACCTGCCTGGTAACACTACAGTGGTTACACAACCATCCAAGTTTCCTTTATGTGGTATTTTTGGACAGTCTTTCCCTTGCAGGTGGAATCCTTTTTCTGTGTCAGGAATATTCCATCTGTGTAACTAAAGAGGATTTTTTTTGTTTGTTTACCTTTAATCCCTGGCCTGTTACCTTTTATTTTCCTCCCTCTGCATACATGAAGGGATCCTCATCACGTCCTATTTGTAATGGATATAGGCCAAAGGGCTTTCACTGTAACAGAGACCCAGCTGTGCTAAGCAGTGGTGTTGCAGAGTGTGAAAACACAATCCTTGGCCCGGAAGAGCTTGCAGCCAGCCTGCTCAGGGCACTAGAAAATGGGACATGAAGCCATGCCTAGCTAGGTGAGGTGGTGTGAGTGCTCAAGGCAATGCAGCAGGGCAGTGGTAGAACCAGAAATCAATCATAAGTTGTCTAAGTTACAGATTATATTGTTCTATGCCTTTGGCTTCTGCAGAGGTAATCAGAACTTGACCAACTTCAAGGATCAAGTCCAAAAGAAAAAGGCCTATGATGCATACTGCTGCAGGATACAGTCATGGAGACTTTTCCCTTGGTTGTGAAGTTGTGTGACTGCTGTGCAGGGTAAGGTTTGCTATTAATTACAGCAATGAAGTTATATTACTCTTGTTTTGAGTCAGTAAACAAATATTTGTTCCATTGCCTTAGTTTCCCTAGCTATCGAGTAATCACACTAGGACTGCCTGACTCTGGAGACTTTTGATATGGGCAGGTTGTTACCTTGAATTGATTTGATTTCATTGAAATATAAATAGCATGGACAAGCTGCTACAGGTCTATAACAATATATCCTATGCATAGCTGTGCTGTCAAAGCAGATGCTGCTATCTCTGGGTCCAGAAGTAAAGTAAGGCTGAGAACATGGGTGTTGCTTCAGTGTTAATCCTGGAAACAAACTAGTAATCTAAGAATTCAACAGCAGCATTTTCCTATTGTTTAAGAAAGAAAAAAATAGCAGTAACCCAAAGAATGTTCTTCATAAGAGGAAAAATCTGGTATGGAAAATCATAAAACCTGGATTTGGTACTATATTGTCTCCTGTTTTAGGTCTCTGATATTTCCAGACTGGGACAAGATTGTTTGATCTTACCTTTATTATTTTGCCTTCATCATAGTTAATTTCTTAATCTGCTTTCCTAAAACTGTAGAGAAAACCATTAGAGCCTCTACTTATACTCTGGCTTTTCTGGCAGTTTATGGTGGTGTTATTTATAGTTGGGCAGGGTCTGTTGAGTAATTTTTGTCTTATTGTTCTTGTGGTGTTATGAAGAATGAAAATGTTTCCAACATCATGTTGAAATCAGTGCCATCTAGGCTTGGGTTTTTGATTGTTTGTAAACCACTCAGAATATGCTGTAGTGCTTATTCTGAGTTAAATCTCTTACAGAATGCATTTTCCCTGTGCTGTGAAGTGGGTTGTAATATACTTGTTTGCCAGTATTGCCTAATTCAAACTGTCTCCAAACCTGGAGCCTGGTTGTCGCGGTGCATAAGGAGATGCCTAAGAAAACACTTAAGAGTGGGATCAGCACGTAATATTGCTTCCCTCCCTTTTCCAGGGAACCTTTGTAAACTTTTATATCCCAAGGCAATTAGTTCTACAGTGTAATTACATGTTGCAATTTCATTTGACATCCCATAGCTTTTGAATTATGAGAGCTATTGGAACAATTGTTTCCCAACTTCTCCATGACTTCTAATACCTCAAAGATCTTCATTGTACTCTTAGCTGTCCTTTTCTAGACATATAGTACTGATGTGTTTTGTTGTTCATCTGAATGGAAGCCATTTCATTCCTTTGATTGTCTTTGCTGTCTTTGGTATTTTTTTCTAGTATATGATAGCTTTGCTGTGATGGAGAGAAAAGGGAGCATACTTATTCCTTTGTTAATTCCTAGCATTTGATTTTATTTTTTTTAACTGCTAATGAAGACTGAATTGATGTGTTTACAGAACTATTGATTGTAACTTCAAAATCTCATTCCTGAGTAGCAATAGGAGTTTCAAAGTCAACCACTGTGTGTAAAAAGTCAGGATTGTTTTTCTCTGTGTGCGTTACTTTATGTTTATCAGTCTGGAGTTTTATCTGCTCCTCTGTCAGAGCCACGCAGCACTGTGAGAACCCTCTGCAATTCTCTGCAGTCAAGTTATATTTTTATTACTATAGATGCTTTATTAGCGTAAGCAGACTTTGCCATCTTGATATTTTCCCCTTTTGCAGATGATTTATGAATATGTTGAACAATTTAGCCTTTGGCAGAAATCTATGCTATCTATGATCTGTACATGATTGCTGCTTGAGCAGTAGGATCACACCGGAGGCTCCCTGGATTAGATGATGGATTTATTTTTGTATTGTTCATTTCTGAACATGTAACCAATTTGACTTGTGTATTTCTGTCCCCTGACAGATTACTTTTATAAGAACTTTCACTGATATATGTGATTACAAATTGTGGAAACTCAACAAGACTATATCAGGCATATATTTCTTGTCCATATGCTCTGTGACTCTTTCCAAGAACTCTAGTAGCTTGCGAGTCATGATTTTCTTCTATAGAAACACAACATTAGTTCTTTCTCCATATGTTCTGTTTATGCATGTGTCCTTAGATTTTTTCTTATCGCTTCTGGCAGTTCTCCTGCAGTGGAAACCTGAGGTTCTGGTCCATATTTCTTTAAAATATATCCTGAGAGCTTTGAAAAATGGACACTGCAGTTTGCTACCTGCAGTTTCTCTGGCATCAAGAGAAGCTACACCTGAGCTATTTTATTTTCCATAGTACTCAAGTGTTTAATTTCTGATACTACACTTGCTTTTGCCTGCTTCTACAACTATGAAAGAAAGAAGATCTAACTCAGAATTTTAATTTTTTTTTTCATGTGAATTGGATCAAGACCACAAGCCAAGTGGTCCCAGGCTGTTATGGGAGCACTGGGATAGTTTTCTGACCAGCAAAGCTCCACAAGAAATAATTAATGGGTGCTGCTGGTTGGGAGGAAAACGGAGAATCTCCTTGTTGTTACTGACAAACTACCCTTCCCTCTTACAATTTAATTATTTGTGTTGTCTCTGTGGTTCTACAAAGGGTTTTAATGGGCTGAGTGAATTTAGCTTCTTGCCACAGGCAGTGGACCTTCTCCTGGGGTTATTGGGTGTGTCCAAGCTCTGTTACTTAGATGTCATTAAGAGGGAGAAACAATGTAGATTGGTGTATGATCAAGTGGAGGGAGAGAGGCTACATTCACAGCTATTTTTAGGACATTGATTCATTATGTAGAGTTGCAGAGAACTTAACCCGGTTGGTTAAAATGTGACTTCATGATTCTGCTGCACGTGTGTTTTTCAAGACACTTAACAGCACAGAAGCACATTAATTGTGCAGAATAGTTGGGGACCATGTTGACTTCTTCAGTGTTTTTGTTTGCAGCAGGTTATTCCTGCTGAAATTTCTTAGCTGCTTGTGTCAATACTACTCTAACAGAGAAAATTTTTCTTGATCAGCAGTTTTGCCAAGGAGAGTTAATTCCTATCTCTGCAGCTACCCATGCCAGTAAAGAATCGGATTTGATGGAAGACAAATACCTCTTCCAAAGCTACTTCATGATAATTTTGGCCTCATTTCCTTTACATTAATAATTGTGGTAGAGTTTTTTCCAATTCAAAAAAGTGACAGTGAGCAAAAACTGTGCCTTCCTCTTACCATCTGATTTCATAAAACAATTGTATCCATTGCTGTTTTTATTTATTCTGTGTTGCCATTAAACCTTTAGTAGCCTATCAGTGGTCTAGATTAAAATCAGAGATGTAAAGAGAGAGTTGTGTTACACGAGATACAGGCAGTTGGTTCATATCCTTTGGTGTATGACTGGCTATTTTAGAGACAGATTGTGTGTGTTTCTATTTGAGCTCTCTGTCTCTTGGAATACATATAGTATATATGCACTTCATAGAGACAAACTTCTCTGGTATTGTTTTGTCTATAGTATACACTAGGGATTAAAAAATACCTGTATTCATTCTAAAAGGAGCTGGATATTTTTAAACAAATTTAAATTGGGGTTTTTTTTTTTTTTTTTTTTTTTTTTAAGCCTGGTAAGGTTCTGAATTCCTTTAAAGCCTGTTTCCTTTTTGACCTGTATGCCCTTATCAGGACTTTCTTCATATAACTGAAATATTAAGTTAACATCTTTATAGGCTATTGACCCCATTTAAAAACTCCTTTTCAATTACAGAAGAGGCCAGAATTATCAGGGAAAGAATTGCACACATTTAAACGCAGTTTAGGAAAAAAAAACCCCACCCTGTACAATTAACTAAATCTTTATCAGCCTTGATATTTTAGACTCTTAGTCTGATTCTTGCATTTTGACAGAGAATAGTTTAGGGTAGGTACTCTTGCTCAATCTATATGCAACTGTTTCTATTTCCTTTCATCTATCTTACAGTATTTTTATTTTATGCAGTTAATATGAAAATTTATAGTTTGCTCACAGCAAAATTGTGCAGTCAAGCTTTGAATATATTTGAGGATGGAGACAATATGGGGGGATGTGTGTGGTGTGTGTGTTATATGTGTGCACACATGTATATAGGCTCCACAATACATGCTTTTGTAGCAGCATTGCTTGGCTGCAGTGGAAGTGTGCACCGATACGATTACAGTATGCACTAATTAGCATGATGTCATTTCACCTCTTCAGCTTTGAAGCTCTAGTTTCAGATGTTGCCAGATCTCTCTTCTAGTTTGAGTGTACCTGCTTCTAATGGAATACATTTTTGTATCTCAGTATCACCACCTTTAAAATACATTTGTTTCTAGGAAATGGGATCATGTTGATGCGTGTTACTTATTGTATGATGCTGTTTGCTGTTATCGCGGTGTCAGCAGTAAGTCTTTTATTGGCCTGATACTATAGCTGACTTTTTTCCTCCAATTCACTGTAACATTTTGGTTCTTCAATAATACAGGGATGTTTATGTTCTGATCTAAGTAAACTTCGTTATGCATATTTAGTGCATGCAAATTTAAGCTTTTTATGATCAGTCTAGTATTTATGATCAATCTAAGTACATACAATTGCTACTTTCTCCTGAGCATAGACCTCTTCCCACATCACACATGCTTAAACTTGATATTACATGTGAGTGTATGCAGTGAGACATTCTTTCTTATTAGGGATTACATTGTAGAAGAATATTCAGAGTCAATATACAAAATTGAATCTTAGCTAATTGCATTGTCAAATGTGCTTTTGCTGTTACATTCATTTTTAAAAAGCTAGTGGTTATGTTTTCTGTTACATAACCCCTTTTATCTAGGTTCTGTATTTAATGAATTTGAGATATACATGTGTTGAGAAGTATTATATTTAGTTTGCAATTGGTTGCCTGACAGCACAGCATCAGACTCGTCCTTGTACACTGGATATATGGTGATGTTCTTGCCAGTCTTAAGAATACTTACACATTTAGACTGAGAAAAATAATCTATAGCAGCATTTTACAGGTTTCCACCTGTGTTATTTTCGGGCACCTTGATAAGTTGTACCAATTATATTACTGATAGAAATGAGGTTTCAAAGTGGAACGTTCAAATGTTGTGAAATGGCAGGTTTACAGTTGTGTGGTGCTTGTCATGCACAGAATGAGGAGGCAGCCCTGGAGAAAATAAGTATGCACTTGTGCAAGTGAAGACTATAAAGCTTGGGAGCATAGAAAGGGACAGAATTGAACCTATTCAGATAGGTTCTGGCCTGGTGTTCCTTAACTTGAGAGCTTGATTTAGCCTGATTTCAGCTTCTTAACAACCTACCGCTCTCCACTCTGACCAAAAAGAAAAGATGATGTGAAAAATGATCTGTTCTGTAAACTATTGGTAAACCACTGCCCCATCGTACAAATTTAGATGCTGAACTTTCAATATGCAATGGAGGTACTTGCAGACTAATTTAATCTGTGAATGCCATGTGCCTAGAGCTTACAAAAGGTTGGAGGCATCTTACCCAGGACCAGCTTCCACCTCTCTCTGATGCGGTGAATGCAGCTGTTGGTGCTTTGGCAGAGTTACAGGCACAACACTGTAGTGTTTATAACATCATTCTTATTTAAGCATGCTCACAAAGTTTGTGGGACAAACAAAAACTAGTTCCCCTGCTTGAAGATCTTATATTTTCTGCCTTGCAGAAGCTTCCTGTAAATAGTGGCTTTCTGTTTAACCGGTCAAGATTGTTCAATAAGTGGTAGTATTGCTCAGTTTTCTTCTTGAAAAAGAAAAAAAAAGCTTTTATTAAGCTTGTGGGGACCCATAGTCGAATAGATAGATGATGAAAAAGACAGTTTTCTGCATTTGACACATGAAAGAAGTAAAAATAATTAATGAAAATATGGAATTTGTTTTTAAAACCACTTCTCCGGTTTTATTTTTCTTCATTTAAAATTTCTGTGCCTTTCCTCACTCTTTTAGACTGCATGAGGGAAGGAAAAGTTTTAATACCCTTCTGGAGAAAACAGAGCTAGAACTGAACTTTCAGTTAACTTCATGTAATGTTTTTCTGCCATTGAAAAGTATGACAAATATTTTTCCTAGAAAAATAAGATGGCTTTTTTATTAAATCAAATTCCTCAGTGGGAACATCTGTGTTTGAAAAATTTACCAGCTTTATTAAGAATCCTGATTATACCGAGTTGTTAATTTCACACTCTAGTATATGTAAGATGAGGGTATCTTCCCTTGCAGCACACACAAATCTGCTGCTTATTCATTTCCAGAGGCTGTGCTGGCTTTGACACTTTCAGGACATACATTCACTGAGGCTGTCCTGTTTCTCGGTAATGCAAAGTCTGAAAATTGAGAATGGGATGCTGGTTTATTTCAGCACATCTAGAGCTTTAGACCAACCATTCCTGAAATCTGTCTCATTTTGATAATTGCTGTTTTTAACCATGATACTGACAGCACTGTAAATATCTCTGGTTTTTGGTAAAGATTCTTTGGCATGTGATTTATTACAGCAGTTGAAGGATAAGTACATTAGGAGGGTCTTCAATGAATAGCTCATTCTGTAAATTAATGCTTTCCTTGGGATTTGAACTCTTTGTTGGTCAAAGTTGATCCAGACCTTTACAATGTGTTCCAAGTTATTGCCATTTGAGTGTACTGTGAAATCAGTTTATAGTCACAAACCTGGAATAGCATCAACTATCATCCTTCAAAATTTCATCACAGATTAGAGATCCTCAAACGCTAAGATCACCTTTGTGTGGCTGGCAGACACATTAATAAAATTCACCTGTTGTGTACACACGGGATCTTTTGTCTTTAATAGGTAAGTGCTGTTTGCCAGCACTAAATGTGATTGAAACTAGTGGAAAGATGTTTGTTTATGAGTAGTAACAATAGGACTAAGTTGTAGATCTGATTTTAATAGCCAATCTTTATAAACATGCCAGAGGAAAATTTTTATGCTTGGAGGGATTTCTCAGGTGATTAATCTTGACAGAAATGTTAGGTAAGTCTTTGTCTAATGGAAATAATGTTTTTCTTGAAAAAATTATTGTTCATATGCTGCTTGAAAACTTAATTTGCAGTAGATTTAGATGGCAAGGGTTCTGAATCATTAAAACAAAGAATGTAATCAAGGCCAGTCTGCTCTCTGCAATTTCAGAATTTAGCTTCGTGATGTGTGATGAACTAATTTTATTAAGTGAATGGAGAGTTCATTTTACTTAGCCAATGATTACATGGTAACTGGGTAAGAAGATACCTGTTTGAATCTCAGTAAGCGCAGAAATAAACTGTAGATAAACATCTAACGTTTCAGGAAATACTTTGAACCTGTATGACTGACTAGAAACAGACAAAATTATATTTTCTGGGAGACTTCATTCTTCTTTCTGGTGCTTATTGAGTACACTGAAGGAATAGCTGGCCTTTAATGTGGGAAATGTTAGACCCTGAAAGGGGAAGATGGCCACTCTAATTGCATTTTTCATTATGATTGAAGCTGGGCGAAGGGCAGAAAACAGAACTTGGTCTAAGTTTGGGGATGTGTGAGAGGCTCTTTTGTGAATGATTTTGTATTTATATATACATAAATATTAAATACATATGTCATAGATGCATATAGTTATATCTATGAAAACATACATGTTACATTATAAGTGTGAGTTGCGGATTTTTTGGCAGAGACTTTAGTTAAGAATCTGAATATGATTCCAGGACCTGAGGCCCTAGGCTTAAACAATAGCACGTAAGCCGTCATGCTAACCTAGCCTGATTAAAATTATTCTTTCCAAGGGAAAACTGTTTAGCTTGTCTATTAAAAAATGGAGAGACTTTTTTTCTCTGCTGTATAAAGGTCCTCTGGAAAATAAGTTTGAAATCTAAAAAGCAAGTAATCTTTCAGTAATAAAGCACAGTTTTGTAAAATGGATTCATTTATTGCTGACTCTAGTACTAAACCCTATTATTATACATTGGACTATTTTTAGGAAAAAAAGGATTGATAATAAAATTCTGGTATCAGTAGTTTTTATGAAACCCAAGAGAAGACAATTTTTATTCTGTCACTGTCACAAATTGCAGCTGTCTCATACTGCAAGCATTCTAAGCTCATGGGTAGCTTTACCCCTATCTCCTCTTATGAGAAAAGTCCTGTAGGAATTAATGGAGAAGAAATAGTAATTTTGAAGGAACGTGAAACATTTAGATGTTCTACATTCTCTTTTGAACCTTCAGTGATTTGACAGATCTTAGGAAAGGGTTTGATCCCAACACAGAATTATAGAATGATTAAAATAACGTAGTAGGAAGAAAATTGTTCTCCACGTAATAATGAGAATTTGCAAAACAGCTGCATGTTTATGAGTGCAAGAAACCAATGTACGTAGGAGCATGTGTAAGGTTTTTTTATTGCTGCCCAGTCTTAACCTGAAAATCAGGAGCGTTAGGAGAGAGCTGGCCTCTGTGATAAATGACTCTACTCATCCTGTCTCAATCGTAAGTTGAGAAGAGCTTGGTATTGCAGTCAGTGCCACTGAGAACATATTCATGCTCAAAGATTTCTGTGAAAGATGTAAGGAAAACAATAGAATCTTGGGTGTATAGAAAGAATTTATTGATACATTTCACTTTACTAACTTCAGCTTTCAGCAGCCAATATTACTCTTTATTCAAGGCCAGAATGAGACTAAACCTAGAAAAAGTGCTCACAGAGGTCAAAATGAGGACAAGAGTATGACTAGAAGAGACAAAGCCTGGAGATGGGAAGAGTAGTAGTACGGTGGCATTTCTGAAAAGGATTCTAATCTACTTGTATGACTTGAGATCACTAAACGTTTCTTTTGTGTAGCGTGTCTGCACTAGCTAATTGAAGATAGGTGGCCTTAGAAGAGACAGTTTTAGGTGTCTATTGAAGCTAGCAACAGCTAAGAACTTTTTCAGATAAGGGAGGCAATTAATTTGACATCTCTGGTTGTGACCTGATTTTCTTTAGCATGTAGTGTCCAGAGAAAAGGAAAGGAATCACTTGAGGAGGGCTGCGTGTAGGCTTCAAGTTTGCAGCCAAACTTCACTTTTTAAATCTATCAGTGAAATGTCTAATTCTGTACAGTGCAGCTATGTGTACACGGTTGTCTACTTTTTTTAAGGACAGCTTCTCATGGCATGATAAACCAGTGCCTGGTTGTAATGCATTCAGTGAAAATATTTTTTGTTAATTAAAAAAGCCACATGCTTTGCAGTTCTTGGGTTTGTTTCCTCGCAGTAACACAGCTTAGAGGCTACTTCTATATGAATCTCAGCTTAAACTTGGTTTTTAATAAAAATTCATAATACTGTTACTGATGGCTACAAGCTTGTACACAGCTGGGGTGCACTCTAGACCTAGACTCCAATAACAAAAGAAAACCCCCACTTCTTCCTTGTCAGCTGTTCTTTGGGCTTTTTTCTTTTCATGTCTGATGGACAGATGAGCTTTAGCTGAAACTGAATGGGTGAATTTTCTTGCGACCAATTTGGGTCGGATTTGAAGTGACAAACCTCGTGCTGCTATCTTGCCTAACTCCCAAGTAAGCTGGGCAGCCCTCGGGATGCTATTTAGAAGTGCTTATGTTCTCTAATTTACTGCCATTTGCTATTTCACTGTACAGTCATTTACATATTTTAATTTTTTAAAATATTGGATCAACACTTAAGATAAATTGTAAGCCCGGAGGTACCTGGTGTGTCATTGGAAGGTTGTTAAATGATTTATGATGATTGTGGATTCATTCTTAGATTATGTCAAGATAGTATAGGAGCATTTTGAGGAGTCTGTGCTGAAAAATCAATACATTAACCATATAAAAGATATTTTTTTATCAGCAGTAGAAATGTTAAGTGTGGTATGTCAGTATTGGTTGCTAGTAAAGGGATTGTCTGTATATTAATGAAGCAGAGAGCTTTCTAGTTGGTGAAGGTAATGAAGAAAGCTGACAGCTGAAGACAAACTGTGTAGGTGATTTTTATCTTGCTAAATAGTCACCATGAACCTGCATAAGTCTTCCTGCTAAAGTTACTGGACAGAATCTATGACAGAGTCTATCTGCTGTGCAGGGTGGGTAGCAAGTTATAGCAAAAAAACCCAAACCCAAACCCCAACAATTTGGCAGTTCCTGTGTTCCTCTCTCTCTGCATCTTCTATTTCTCCAGGTGCTAGGGCACATAACTTGTGGGATTTATTTCCCTCCTAATGCTCAAGTGAAATGAAACTGGTAAATCAACTCATTGCAGCATATAGTTCTGAAAGTGAGGTTGTTCTGTAATGGCTGTGGTGACCAAGCTAGTCATGAGCCTTAAACTGTAGGATGCAAGTCACTGTAATGTGGTAGTGGTGTTTCTCTGAGGGAGGTGACAGACTTGAACTGAACCTGCCTTTGGAAGTCCCAGGCTTGGGAGGAGTTGTCTCTGGCACCTGAAATCAGAAGATCAGCTTTGCAGCATGCAGAGAGCTTTCTGTGTCCATAGCCCTTGAAACAATGCCCTTTCTCACAGGCAGTGGGACAGAATTTGCACAGTTGTTCTGCACCATCTGAAATTCTAGTCCGTATCAGAATATCTACTTACAACAACTTTACTGGCAGCTATTACTGCAGCAACCAAATGTTCATGTCTCCCTTGCTATTATTTCTCCTGACTACATTGTCTTCACGCTGTTCCTGTGGATCACTGCTCTGATGAAAGTGCTGGATAATCTTTCTGCTTTAAACATTTCCAGGAATAGGTTAGTTGAGGGAGTCTTGAGGTCACTGGTGGCACTGAAAGACCTTCTGTGAGAGGAAGGGAGAGGAGATATGGAGTGTCTTGTGTGACAAGTGTCACTGCTGCCAGAGAAATGAGCTTCATCAGCAAACATGTGGGTTGGTAGAATGAGATTTGATGTAATAGAATGATTTAGTTTGTACTAGGTGTGCTGACCTGCTGGGAGGAGGAAGGACCTCGCAGCATGAATTTTTTAAGAGCAAATCTAGGATACTGTGTATGACCGTGGTACTTGGCTGGCTGACTTCTGGGGTAAATTAGTTTTCTAAAAACAAGAGGCCAACAAATACAAAACTCAGTCTTGTCAAAAGTTACTTCTCTTTGGTGAAATGAGTAGCTACAACATCAGTTTCTCTACCTAGTCCAAATAACCAGTTCTCCATCATAAGGAATGTGGGTTCTGACTTTTTCTTAAACAAGTTCTATGCAAATTAATTTTGAAGCTAATGGCATGAGCCTTCATATACTCAGTGATGGCCTGTTGCCTGAAGAAAGCAAACCAGGCTGGTCTCCCCTGACTGCACAGGCACCAGTGATCAATGGCATTGAACTGCATTTCCTATTTTGCCTAGGCAAAATCATCCTTGTAAAAGCATCCTCTAAAGTTCTTTGAACTTTGAATGAACTTGTTGACGCTAGGGGTGGAAATAGACTTTAGCTGATAGTTGTGATAAGTGTTACTGCCTGTATTAAAGGTATCTTTTGCCTCAGATGCTGTCGTGTGGTTGTAACTTATTTGATCTCTCAGCTCTTCTTGCCTATTCACCAGGATTTCATTCACTCATTCTTTATTGGCAGTTTTGATTGGCAGTTTATACACCAGTGTAATTTAAAAACTCAATAAAAATGCTTTTTACACAAATAATATTCCATAAACCAGTAGCTTTTCTTCAGGGTAATTCCACAGATTCTTAATGAGCCACGCAGATCCTGTGTTAGATCATGGCTTCTTGTAAAGGTTTTATAACTGCACTCGGCTGCTTTGTTTGGTGTGTAATCAGCTTTAATAATGAGCACGTAACCATTCATGGGTGAGAAGAAATCCTATGGAAGAAACTTGAAGAGACTATAGAAACTTAATTAGGATATATAAACACTTTTCTAAATACCTATAAACACATTAAAATCTAAATTGCTTTATAGTAGTTCTGAGTCAGAGCTGAGAAAGCAGAAGATTCGTTATTTAACCTGAAAGCTTTTCTCATAAGAGGCTCTGCAGTAGTTGCTGCCCCTGAGCTGCTGAACCACGTACAGCTGCAGGTTTGTGCCTCTGTGACCTGTGACATGCTCTGTATCTTCGCAGGGTATGGGGTGCCAGGGATGGGGTAACCACATCAACATCCCTGTGGCAGCTCTGCTGCATGTGGGACGTAGGTGTGTGTAAAGGTGATTTGAAGAAAAGTCTGTCTTGGATCATGCACAGAAAATGTACAAAAACCAATATACTTATTTAGAAATTTGTTTTTTGAAAATACTATTTTTTCTATTTTCATTCTTCAGTGATTTTATGTTTCAGTGTGGTGTCTTAAAATTCTGTATGGCGTTTTATGAATTCTTTATACCTTTAACATATATGGTATAAGCAGCAGTGTGTTTAGTTGAGGTTTTCTGAAATTTTCCATAAAAATATAAAATCTTCAAATGCTTATAGCTTTGTCAAATGTAAACAACTTGGGCTCAAGGAAAATGCTGGTATTTTGTATGTGCCTAGTGTGTGTGTTGTTTTTTTCTTAAATATAGATTTAGAGAGTAGGAAGAAAGGAAAAATTTCATATAAGTAGTTCAAATTTCTGGGAATGCTAAAAGGCAAGACTATGTTGTTTTCTCCCTCTAGAACTTCTTGATAAGGCTTTATTTTGAGATACTGAAGTATGTTTATAATCTAAAGTGGGGATATGAAATCTGTAAAAGAGGAACTTTACAAACTGCGGAGCTGTGGTTTTTGTGTAATTGTGAAAATCCAACCAAATGCGATCAAAATGTAAGCCTCTGGAAACCCCAGTTTCACAAACAAACTATTGCTAGGATGTGATAAATGCTCTGAAGCTGATTTCAAAGTGATCCCTTCTGCTAGCAGTTCCTGTTGGCTAAGCAGGCTGTGCAAGTGTTGGGTGCAGTCCAGTGACGGACTTCTCCACCAGCAAGTGCTGCATTCAGTGCATGGGACAGCATGTGATGATTGGAAGGGCCCCTTGCAAAATCATCAGGTGATTAAGGCAATTAAAGGCTGTTCTGGAGAGCTGGATTTTATCCTTTCTGATTCCACAGAATTCCTGAATGACACTGGACAAGGTACAAACCAATTGCTTTGCAGGTGGCTGCAGTTCAGGTTCTGGGTGCCTGGATGTGCCTTGCATGAATGCTGAGTGCTGGCTGTGACTTACTGTGGTCAATGAAAATCTGGGTCACCAACTGAAATGCTCAGTCCTCTGACAGAATCACACTCCTAGTCAGGACATTGTGTCTGCCAAAGCAGATGTTAGTTATGTCTGTTTTGGTTTTCGTGTGTGTGAAATTGTATCTCTCTCATTCACACCAATGCTATAAAAGCGAGAGAGCCTGAAGTGACAGAAGTCTGTAGGGAAACTCAGACTTCTCTATCCATTGTAAGCTGGAAAGTACACACTGTGACACCACGCAGGACAATTAGAAAGTACTAATGCTGTTTGTGCAATGTTTTGAAGTACTTGCTTGTTTAAATGTCTAATTCAGTGTTTCATTTTCTGATGCCTGGTTTGGGGTTTATTACTTTGAGGTAGTCTGTGAATACATGGCAGAGACAAGTTCTGCCTGTCCAGAGAACAAGGTATGAGTTGACACCAGGGTTTGAGGGAGCTGTGCTTGTTCAGCAGAGAGGAGCTCGTATTAGATTGCTTCTTGGCAAAGAGGAGGTTAGAGTGTGACCTAGTGGCAGCTTGATAACTGCTAATTGGAGATGACATGTTCTTCTCAGTAATGGTACAAGGGGCAGCAGCCACAAATGAAGTCTTCGGAGATTCAGACTGTGCATTAGGAAAAATTCATCACTAGGACAGCACCACATTCGGCAGGTCACCCAGAAAAGACTTTTCAAATTCAAACATCTTTTATAAGGGCTATTCTTTCCTGCCTGGTGATGGGCACTGGGGCTACTGACAAATAATCTCTTTCAGTAGCAGCTTTTTAGTTGCCCAGTTCTTAGGGCTTCTTTTACTTCCTTGGCAAGAGCTAAGAAAGAAAACAAGGCAAGAATTTGCAGAAATAGATATGACAATTGGGGGAGGAGGGGAGTACCAGAGTTTATCATAATTTATTAATGCAATAGGCTTAACTTCTGCTAGCATTAGGGTTTAATAACGGCCCATTAGCTCTCTTTTGCATTCCTTCTATTTTCCAGGAAAGAGGACATGATGTTTCTTTGCCATGGCTGTTTCTTCAATAAAGGGCATTCCTGTTTCCAAGGCAGAAATGTCACAAAGAGGTAGGTACAAGTAAAGAGATTATTCCTCACTATTTCATTTGCTGACAAATGTAGAACAGAACACAGTTCTGTTCACAGCTACCAAGGACAGGAAACTGAATTGCCTGTAGGCATTCACTTCATTGTGAATTTATGGTGTGACTATAATATTTGCATTAATCCTATGAGCACAAAGCATACATAAATGCATTCAGAATTATTTTGTCTTGCTCATACAATTTACATTAAGATCCATATGCAGAATTGTATTTTCACAGCAAGTTTTACACATAATATTCAAATTTTTTCTCCCTTTCTCCCATCAATATGTTGCATATTTTTAAGCCTAGCTGGGCTTAGTGCCAGCAAGGAACTACAAGGATCTATGGCAACTGCCATATTTGCACTTTTCATTTACAAATCAGTAACTAAATTCTCATTAAATATTCTTAACCAGCCTGTTCAACATATGTTTGCTTGGGTATTAGAACTTATAAGTTGAAACAAATTAGATCACTAGCTAAATTTGCTTTCTAATAGGCAAAGAATATTTGAGAAAGAATAGATTTTTGGAATGTAGAAGTATCAATGTTGCCTTTCTCCTTTATTCTTTTAGAAAATGGGACATTTCGCTCAGCCCAGGCAAATTAAATAAGTGGTAATTTGAACTCCCTCCCCACATTTTACTTCTATGGGGAGACTTGTGTAGGAACAGCTTTGAAATGAAGGTGGTAAACATCCACTAACTACTGTGGCTTACAAATTAGGTTTTATGTTGAGACACATTTTGTTCTATTTCATTCTCCATGTTTCTTCCTTTCAGACATTAAAAAAATATATGTAATGGATTTATACTAAGACTCTTGCTTGTGGAGAAGCATTTCCATCTTTGACTTCTAACAGCATTAATTGCAGAAAGAACCACTTTGCAGAAAGAACAAAAGAAAGTGCAAAATCATGGATGTTAGATTGTGTAGACCCTGAAAAAGGTTATTGCCTCAACTTAAATGGTTGTTTCATGCACTTTCAAAGGTTGTTAATGACCAGCTTTTAATTAGTTTCATTGTGTTATCAAAACCATAGTGAAAATCATGTCATTATGTTTTCAGGTTTCTGCTATTTCATATACAAGTCAACAGCAGCCCATCTGTAACGTGTTGTAGATCCTTCTGTGTCAGCATGAGCGAGTGGCTTTTCCACAGGCTGGTGGCACCACAGTTGAGGTGCCTGTGGTGGAGCTAACACTGCTCCAGGTCTCTGGGTTCCTCATGGCCTCTGCCTGGCTGCAGTGCCTCGCTCATATCATCTTTATCTTGGTTGCCATCTCTAAAATGGGTTTAATATTTGTATATTTAAAAAATGTTCTGCACAGATTTAATTTCTGATTTGATATGTATTTTTCCCTAAGTGGAGATCATTAGAAAGTACCAGCTGGGATTTTTGAGCAGTTTATAGTTTTAAGTTGTTTCTTTTTCCAACTAAGGAAGGTTAAACTGTGATATAGTATCTTTGTGTTTCTGGAGCAAAATTCTTCAGGAAAAAAAACCCTTTGGTTTTTGCCACATAACCCAGGGCTCTGACAAATCTTTAATTTTTTCAATAGTCTTGCCCCATCCCTGATCTTGCTTTTGATTTTCTGAGGTAAGACAACCTTTTTCCCTGGAGAGGCCTGGACATACAACTTCCTTAATTCAAAGCCAGAAGAATCAGTTGGGAAGCATATGCTGGTTGCAGGTCCAAGTAGCTCTTTGTGTTAAACTAGATGACAGTGTCAGTCGGAAGTGTAACTGAAATATAACATACAGAATCCTCTGATACCTAAAATGAGTGCAACAGCTAAGATCCCTCCTTTTAAGAAAAAAACAGATGTGCTTTGTTAAATGTGTATCCTTAAGACACTGGTCCACAAGTGTGTGTGGACCAGCGAAGGAGATTTGGCCTCCAGTAAGACACTTCTCAAAGCCACCAGAATTTAGAAAATAATTTTGATGTATTTTTTTCAGGGCATAAACTGAACAACAGGGAAGAGCAAGAGCTTTCTTTTCAGCTTATCTTTGCAAGCAGGTTTTTCTGTCTGCTGCTCTGACCCAGGCTTGCCTGGCATGTTTGGTGTGTGACCTGCATACTGGGTGTGTATGAAACTTTATCAGCAGCTGAGCAGGTGGTGAAGAACAAAGCACCACAAAGGAAAGTGTTGAAAGCATGTTTGAAAACACTAGCTGCAGGAGTGGTTTGTTTGTTTTATAAGCACTTTGGTGTTGAGAGTAAAAGAAAAAGGAGAAAACAAAGATCCAGAGCAACAGTGCAGGCATTAACTGCCCTTCTCAATGCTGAAATACATTACTTGCAGTTTCTCCAGGTGAAAGGTTGATTCTTGCAGAGGGAAAATAAATCTTTTAGTAGGGTTATAACCAATTGCTTATTGCTAAGTAAACTGAAATAGATGAAGGATTAAGACTTCTTTTTAAAATGGAGTAGTTTGGTTGTTTAATGTTTCATATTTAAAAAAGACAGATTCTTTATAATTCTGTGGGACCAAAAGAAATTTTGCAAAGTACTACTTGATTGTTTTGAGAATCCATTGAAAACCTTGGGAAAGCATCTTTTCAAACTCTATCTACAGTACTCCAGTGACACTAGGTTGTTTTTCACACAAAGTCTAACAGAACAGAAGTGGCTTTTATTCCAATGACAGTTTGCATATTTAGTTTGCTGCATTTTTCAAGATGAGTTAAAGCTTGTAAATAAATTTGTGATGCAGTGCAAAAGAAAAAAAAGTTCAAGGTTAACACATTTTGGAAGAAATAACTTTGTTTATTAAAGAATTACAGAATTTCTTTTTAAAATGTGTTTAAATGTGTTAGCTGTTGGCTAGCTGCAGTGCATGCTGGATGAAATTTGTCTGAAAATCAAACAAAATACAACAGTTGGCCTAAACCATTTCCATTAGTGCCAGCTAGCATAATGATTCTATGATCTTCACCTAAACTTCTTGCCTTCTTTATTTTATAGGTATTTATTGCACAGCTGCAGACAACTCACAAAATTGGCAACATTGTTGGCTAGTGATTCAGGATTATCAAAATTTTTGTTTGAGGTAAATCTTCTAGCACTGTATTGCATGTTTAAACTGCTTTTGTATGTGAAGCTGGGCTGAAAATCTTGAGGAGTGTACTTTCATGAGTCTTCAGACTTCCCCATCTCTGACAATGCCAAAAATATTTCAGAAAACATTGTATTCTGTGATTAAAGAAGGTTTTTCCTGGATCTTTATGACTAATTTTGTCGTAGTGAAAAATGTGCCATTGTGATGTGAAAGAGGAGCAGGAGCAGCAAAACTGAACTGTTTCGTGGGTCTTCAAAAGAAGTCAAAACACAGATTTCTAGTCATCTCCTATCACCACCCATAGTTATTGAAGAAGAATTACTAGGTCAGGCACAGGAGGAGAACCAGGGTCACCTCTCCTGTTACTGCAGCATCCTTTTGCTAGTTATTTACAAGATGAAGTGTTGTAAGGGGATTACACTATTTTTGCCCAGTTGAATTGCTATATAAAAAGCCTACATGACTTAAGGAAAAAAAAAAAGTAATCAGTGGTTAATCTGAACCTTTCCTGTTGCTGCAGATTTGATAAATATCTGTAGACAGCTACTGCTATTCTAATTGAGCTGTGTGCAGAGAACTCTGTGAGGTATCAGCTGCAAGTGCCTCAGAAATAGCACCTTAGAAAAGCAGGCAGTTTTCAAACTGCACTGGTAAGTATGTACCTTCTAATATTGCAGTATGGCTATGGAAGTATCCCAAATGGAAAGCTCTCAAAGTCTCTAGTGATAAAATAGTTTTGAATTTGTTTTGTTTTTCCTGTGGACTGGCACAGTTGCTGGAAAGAAGAGTGAAGGAGCACAGCTTCTATTTATCTAAACCTTGTCAATATCCCCACTGCATTCAAGGAATACAGTTTCATCTGTAGTATATTTCTCAGTATCTTCAGTGACAGTGCACCGTTCATTCACAATACCAAATTGCGAATGGAAAGCTCTCAGGAAAAAATCACACACACAAGTTACAAGTATACATATGTCTATAAATACAGTAGTAAATAATAGGTGGCTTTTGCAACAACTCCTCTGTCTGCAGCCCCACTATAAATACTGCTGATGCTTATACAAGCAATTATGCTTGCTTACTTATTCACTTTTTAGACTAGACCATTCAAATTCATATGATTACATGTTCTAGATACTTATTCAGTGTTGAGAGATGGGAGAGCGAGTAGCTTTAAAGTAAATGTACTTTAAATAGCTGTTAGAAATCAAGTGGTCTGTATATAAGCTATGTGTACTGGTCTTAAGTTCATGTGTATATACAATTCCTAGCCACAATCTGCATTCTTATAGTCAAAGACCTTGGCCTTCAGCTATATTTGGAAGATGCTATTGTAATCTAAATTGAATAACTTATCACCTATGCCTCCATAAGTTGGCTGAGGACTCTGACATATGCGTTGGAGTGTAATGATTTAACTTAGTTTATTGAGCCATCCTTCTCCCTTCATGTGAATGTACTACAAAGTAACTAGAAATGCTGATGACTGGCTCTAAGTTCAGTTAGACCTTTCATCTTGGAAGCTATCTAACCTGCCTGCCTGGATAAAGTGTGACTTGAGCTTTTTGTTTTAGTCTCTGTGTGGTCTTGAACATGGCCCTGCTTCAGAAAGGAATACTTCATGAAAATTCCTATGGGGATATGCCATAAGCCATTCCACTCCCCAGCAAACCGTGCATTCCTGGATGCTATTCCTCTTCTGTCACGGGACAGGGGAACAACCTACATCAAATACTTAACAAAACCCAAGGAAAATATATCAACTTTAAGGTAATTGTGAGATGATGGCTATTACATTTAAAATTGCCCACTTTCAGTAAGGTGGAAATGCTCAAAGTGGAGTTAATCTAGGAAAAACCCAGCATGAATTCTTTTTATATGTGTGTGTATATATATAATTACATATAAGCCTAACACAAATTCTTTTTATATATATATATAAGGAGAAAAAAAAAGACTAAAATTATATCTGCATTAAAAATTAGCCATTGGGCCTTAGCCTTATTGGATAGAGGAGCTGCTAGAAATACTGGCAAGTATCAGAGATAATAGAAGGCTGGTAAAGCTGAAAGATCAAAAATTTACTAGAACGCAAGTCCTTCTTGCCTGGTTTGCAACTTGAATGATATTGTAGTTATCCTGATCAGTGTTATGCTGTTCAGGGAAAGGGATGACAGTGGACTATGCTGTGTTTGTTCCTCCTTTACATGAGCAGAAAAGGAAAGCTGGCATCTGTTCTTTCAGTTTGCAATCCCAAGTTTAGTAATAACTTGAAAAAGTGTGAGAATGTAATTTTAACAAATTTCGTTTCTGATAGAACTAATGAATTCATGCAGTTGTTTATATCAGAGAAAATACAGTTTGCAGTCAGCCAGAAATAGGTGACAATAAACACATTTAATAGCATTTTGAGCAGCTTTCTGCTGTTAATTCCTCCCCTCCCAGGCTTATACAGCAGCTACTCTTTAAGAAAAACCCAGCAGGAACAGTTCTGAGAGGTCTTTAGCTCTAGGCAATGTTACAAAACTTGAATAGTTTGTAAACTGTGAGCATAAAACATTATTTTTCAAGCAGCTGTACTGAAGGATCGTTTGTGTTCCAATAGTCTTGTTGGCTGTGGTATCTGTAGCAATCATCTCTTCTGTTCCACTGTGACAGCTAGGGAGCTGGACATGACATTCTTTTTTTTTTTTTAACACTTAGGGCGATGTGTGTTGCTAGCTCTCTTCTTCCTCCAGACAGCACCAAACTCGGCAACATCCCCTCAGCATACCTTCATCTGTTTGCTCTTCTCCATCTCCAATAAGAAACATATCTTCATCTTTTATTCTTCATCTGTTTGCTTTTTGCCATCTCAAATCAGTCAAGGGGGAACACATCACTGAGAGAGAGCTCAGCAAGCTGCCACCAACAGGAACTCTCTTCCAGCTGATCAGCTCCTTGTTTCTTCTCACAAACTGGTGGGTTCCTGATTAACATAGCTCTAGCCTTGCCCACCACCCCAACCACGATCACCTGGAGGAAGGCAGGGCCTCACACAGGTGGGCCAGGTTCTGTCTCTGGGGCCTGAAACCACTGGAGGAACAAAACACACTGCTGGGTTGTGACTCATCCATAGGTCAACTCCAATTCAGGGCCCACAGCCCAGGCCCCAGCACTTCACAATGATAAATTTAATAGTAAATCATAGCATTTTATATTGAGGCTATCTCCAGCCTTCTGCTTTTATTTCCTTTGTGAAAACTACTAAGTGGCAAGAAATATGTTTTTAACTGAATCTCTTTTTACGCTGCTCTTTATTATTTGAAGGTCCAACTGACTGTGAACTAACCCCAGATCCAGGAAGAGTTACAGAGTAGACTACTGATAGCTGGTATTCTGAATTCTCATTTAGGAATTTGTATGGGTGTTGCATTTGGGTCATGGAGCCATTGTAGGGGTTTTATTTTGTTTGTCAGTACATGTAAGAGGGATTTCAGACTGTTGCAGCAGTACTGAGTGTGCCTACTTGCCATCCTTGGAGTAACAGGTGAATTTTATCCTTTTGCGTTCTTGTTGTAACATTAAAAATCTAACATGTAGATGGTGTAACAGTGCATATTTTGTTGTATCTGCTCTGGTTGGTTTGAACAATTAAAATCTTTGACAAAGCTTGAGAGAACATAGCATAGTGCACACTCCTTTTGGCAGCCTGTAGAGCTGGCAATACAGAAAGACAAATAGAGGTTTTCATATTTTATCTTAGTAATTACATGCTTCAGAGGCCACAGGACCATATTTAATGGCATTAAGTGCTCTGTAGAAATAAGGAAGAGGAACATGGTATTGGAAGAATTCCTAAATCGAAAAAGCTTTAGCCCATCTTTTCTCCTATATATCTTTTATCTTACATTACCGTGCACTACATGAAGAAATAGCTTGTCCAAACAGATGTTTTTCAGCTTCTCACAAGATCATTCCTGCAGTTCTGAGATAACCCTTCTGTTTACATACCAAAATTGAATTTGTCTATTGTGGCAAAAGTAGTAAAATACGAAGCTAACCTAATAATGTGTATAATCGTAACCCACATATGTTCAGCTGCCACTGTGAATGAATGTTTCCTAGCTCTCCATCAAATATCTGACACAACAGATGTTTTCTGTTCTGGATAATTTGTTAGAAGGAAGGGCTTTGGCTGCTTTATTTAAGAAAGATGCAAGATGATGTATGCAGTCTTACATGCATGAGTGAATTGTGTTAACTAGGTAGCTAAAGTGATTTCAAAACTATTTTAGTTAAATTAATGCAACAACACCTTGCTGCAGACAAAGGTGCTTCAGTTTACAAGATCATCTGCAGTTTTGCTTAGCTGATTTCCGATATATTGTTTAAAGAGCAGTCACGTAGAAGGAATCTTGACTATATAGACTTCTAAACAGGCTGAATTCAGTAGTTTTCATGCGCATAGCAGATTTGACACTTTCTGTTACCAGAGAGCATTTATTGCCGTATGAGAGAAACAGTTAACCATTTTAGCTGGAAATGGAGATAAGTAGCTGACAATTTATTTATTGAAAACTGCAGTCTGTACCTGAGAAAAACGAATAAGAATATGATACTATGTCTTGTGTTGGCATTAATCTCTCTTAACTCAGTCTCTCAGAATCAAAACCTGGAAGGCATAAGGTACTGTTAGAAAGAGGTGTGATTATAAACTCTAATTTTGAGCGATTTAGTAGCAGCTTGAGGTACTCTTTTTGCCTTAAAACTTGGATAAGAGCTTTTTTTGTAATGAAACATGAAACTAGAAGATGCTTGTATGTTCTGTGTTTCATTAGCCACCATAGCCTGTGGTAATTTTGGAAATATCTCAAACAATTTTCCAGTTTGAGAGAATTTCATTAAAGCCCCTTCCTTGATGGTTTACTAATGGGGATATATGCTTTTCACTAAAGATCAATGTCAGGGTTGTGTAGATTCACAACCTGGGATTTTGTCTTGAGCTGCTAATGGCAAGTCATTTACATAGTAAAGATGGTCACAATTTTATTCTGCTGTCAGTCATTTGCAGGAAGTGGCACAGTTTTTAGTGTGGGCCTTGTTATCTTCTCGACAGCTGTATTATTCTTTAAGGAAGGTCTGAAACCTTTTAAATCCATGCAATTGAATTAGCTTGGGGAGTAAGGGTCATGTTGCGTAGCTGTTACATAGAAGATAAAGCAGCACAAGACACTTATGTAGATGAGCACTTCATTTTGACGGATGTGATATGGTGAGGAATTAGTCACCATCTCCCTCCAAATCTTTTTGTATTTACTTAAATGCTGGAAGTGACCACCAAACATTAATAACAGTAAAAATACAAGATTTGCCAGGTTACAGTCTAACTGGAGTTTGGCAGCTTCCTGTGCTTGTCTGCCCTCTCTCAGAGCTGAAATTACAACTCCCCACTCTTTTGTTGGCATTCTCCTAGCTCCTATTCACCTCCTCTCACTCCATTAATAGGCTGCTGTATTTTTTTGTTACTGAGCTACTGGTCTATGACTATTCCTTTTTAGTCTACTTCTAGCCATTGCCATGGATACAAACTTAGTTAAATTAAATACTGACAACATATTCACAAAGAATAATGACCCAGTGATGTACAAGACAAAGTATATTAGAAGTCAAAGTGATTGTACTAATAGGTTTTATTGAATACTAAGCAGGGTATTAGAGGGTTCTTGGAGGGACGCCTTTGCTAGTACATCAGCGTAGTCATGTTGCCACGTCCAAGTTTCTCTTGCAAACTGCTGTACTCAGCATTCTCTTCTGACCTTGTCAAACCATGTTTTGTTCTTACTGTAGTGTCAAATACAAATCTAAACTACATATACGCAGACTGCTGCTTAGCATTTTCAAAAAGTCTTCTGTTTGCCAAAGTGCCTTAGAGATACTAATTTATCCAATGAGAGAGTATTTATGGGGTGAACAAAGGTACTGAGCATACAAGCCCCATAATTAAACATTATTTTCTTGGAAAGTAATGTTAAATCCAGTTCAGCAACAACAAACCTCTGTTTCTAACCTCTCTGGTAAATTCAATGTGTTTTGGCTTGGTTAGCTCAAAGTGGTGTGGGCTCAGTACCTCAGGTGACCAGCAATGCTTTGTGGTGCTGCCATTTCTAGAAGGGTGCACTGGACTTGGCTGCTGCAGTGTGTGGACAGGACGCTGGCTAGGTGTGTCCCATCCACCCTACCAAGAGCTGAGGCAGCACAGAGGACACCTCGTGAGTGAGTGGAGGGAACCCATGCTGCTTCTCACCTTGTGAGTTCTCAAAACCCATAAATTAATAGTGAGAAGATGATGGAATTACGGATGGTTTATTGCAAATCAATGTGGGGCACAGCATAAACTAAACTGTGCAAACTGCTGCCTCAGCCAAACCTACATGTCTTGGTCCTTCATTTAATGACTTTTGTAGTTGGAGGAAACCTGGAACAGTCCTTTCTATTCTTAGAAAATATCTTTTGTCACCCATGAAATTTGGCTGAGTTGCCAATATTTCCTACCAGAGGAATACAGGCTGCCAGCCTTGTGCTGGGAAGTGTATTTCTCTTGGTGTGCACAGGCAGCAGGCTCATGCTCCTGGGAGGTGGCACATCCTCTGTCTTCCCAGGGGTTTGTGAGATTCAATTAGTTTTAAAGGAAAGCATAACCTACAGAAAATGACAAAAACCTGACATACTGTCCACCACGCTCAAATCACAGGGCAAATGAAGGTCTTCATCATGTTGTGATGAAACTTATCTATCAATACTGTCAATAGAGCCTTGTTCATCTTTGATGATGTAGTTTGTAATTATGTCAAAGATTCAGCATTCAGGAATTACCATGGCAAGATGAGAAAGCTGGTTATGCTGGTACTCAGAATTACACCTGTCCCTGGCTGCTGCAATTACTCCAAGTGGTGTGTCCTGGTATGTCACCCTGGTCAAAGTATGTGATTTTGTGTTTGGAACCTGATATGGCTCACTGATGATATGTACTCTTTTAAGCCTCTCTAGAATCAAACCATTGAGAAATGTGGATAAGATACAAAAATGGAGCGCAGAGATAACTTAAGGGAAAGAATATTAACTGTTCAGCATCAGCTTTAGCTATTTACCAAAAATGCTGTTTCAAGACTTATATATCAGTTTCCATCTTTAGCTGTGGTAAGTCAGGGTGTAACATCTAATTTCAATTAACTTTTCCTTTTCTCCTCTCTCCCTTCATTAAATATTACTTCTTACCTGTAAACACAGAATCCCACAGTACAGAAGAATGAAGGACTTTTGTGAGGACCTGTTGGGAAGCCTGTCTGATTCTCCAAGGACGTGGCTATAAAATGTGATCAAATATCAGCCCTATTTAGGAATTCTTCTGTAACATTTTGGAAAGTACTTGAGTTATAGTTACAGGTTCTCTTAAGAATGAACCCAAGGTTCACTGTTTTCCAAGATGAGTACTGAAGACATACTGTGTTGTTTTGCATGAAATTTCCTTACTAATAAGGACAATCACCTCAAAATGAAGTAAGAAAGATGAACAGAAAGGAGAAAGTAGGTAGTCAGGGAGCGGGATGTATCACAAACTGCCAATGCACTATAATTACTTACCCAGCACAACTCTTTAAGCACTGTGTTACTGTGGTAGTTTGGATTGTTAACACAGAGCCCTGCAGTGCTGCTCGCCCTGCAGTGCTGCTCACACTTCAACTAAGGACTAGTTTAAGGAAATTCAGCTTGTAAATTCTTTGAGTGTGATTTATTCACGTGCAAATATTTGCTCAATGTTATATAGTGATTTGAACTGTTGTGATAATCTCTTTAAGGGAAAAGACAGCTTTCAAGTTTGAGGGGGTTTTGTTTGGTTGGGTTCTGTTTGTGTGTTTGTTTTTTTTTCTAAAGGCATTTGGTCTGCTTATTCTAAGTGATGCTCAGGAGCTGGGCATTGCAATGAGTCTTTATTTCCCTGGAGACATTCAGAAGCCTGGTTAAGAATATGCGGCCATTAATCTTTCAGTCTGTGTGGAACTAATCAGTTGATTGTCTGGCTATGTAAACATTTGCATTTTGAGAATATTGAGTGCTCTTTATCAGTAACAAATCACATGTTATCATCAACTAGAGATGTATCGGTGTTGTCACCCAAGCAGACCACCCAGTGCTTAGGATTTTATAATTTCTTTGTCAGATATTTGCATAGTATAAGCCATTATAATGAGAATCTACTTTGAAGGGAAGGCATTTCCCTATTTGTGCAGATCTCTGGAGCCTTGGTATACTCTTTATTAGATGTAGAGTTTAAAACATCTGTGTTTAAACTGATCAACTGACATTACTCCTGGGGGAAAAAAGCTATTTTCTTATTCTTGATTTTAACCTTTGATAAGCCAGTTGAACATACTGTTTGGAAACGGAACATGTGTGGCTTTCTCGACCCTTCTGGTTCCAGATAGTCCAATTAAAGTGAAATGTGAGGGGTGATTGCTCCAGATGAGATGCTGATCCAAAATTAAACAGCTAAAAATATTGAATAGCTTCATTATAGCAGGGCCCCATATGCTTTTTGCAGCTAATAAGGGATAGTTTAAATAACAAAATTCAGGAAATAATGAACTTGGTAAATGTTTTGAGGCACCCAGTGTGAGAGTTCTCATGCCTGAATAAGACTGTTGTATGAGACATGTCATGGCAGATCTTCACAGGTCACCATGTAAAGCCCAGCTGAAACAAAAGGACCGACCTCCAAACTACAGTAACTGCCAGCCACAAACAAGTTAACTATGTGCAAATTCTTTCTCTGCCCATGGGAATAATTGCTTTATTCATAGCTCAAAGCTTTCATGTTCCCCCAGGACTTCTGTGTCTCTGGGTTTACTTTCAGCTTGTGATGTGGATATTTGTTCAGGACATGGTGCTTCGCTGCTTGCTTTTACTGGCCTATTTCTGCACTATGCTTATCTGCTGCTGCCATTCTGCAAGGGAAGCAGAATATTTGGCAAGACTGGGACGGTTGCATCAAGTGTCTTGGATTACCTCCACAATAAGAAGCCAAATCTCAATCAGTTTAAGTGCCTCTTCCGGTGTCACTTATGTTGTAAAGGGAGACAAGACTCTTATTACCTTGAAACAGACAGCAAGGAAAGTTTTCCTGCAATGTGAGGGAATAACCATTAAATACAGACTATGTGATGTATCTACCTTCTCTGAAGACTCCAGAGTTACTTTTCCATGGATAGTTTTCTCCTTTAAAAACTTTGTTTGTTTGTTTGTAGTTCAGGCTGGTTGCATTACAAAGCAAATGGATGCTTAAACTATGATATGTCTGGCATTTCCTATCTGTGGCACTGACCCACTTTCTTGGCTACACGTGTCATTATTCCACCCGCTTCCAATTCACAGATACTTATGACTAATGAATAAATATAGGTCTTAAAAGGGAGCAGAAAATGCTGATTTTCTGTATTTTCCCCATGGTCCCCAGTATTTAGCTCATAGAATAATCTGAATGACTAAATTTTGTCCTATTGGTGCAGAAGAGGGGGGTTGGAACAGGGTGTAAGGTAGCTATGAAAGGATGTAAGCAACCTTTATTTGAATTATTCCTGACTTTGGGCCAAAAATTTCAAGTGTTTATTGCAGATTTTGGATGTGTCCTTTAGTGCAATATACTGCTAATTATTTGTCTTCCTTTTAAAACAAGGATCTTTTTACTGGCAGTCTAAACTTCATCCTCAAAAATGCTGAGCTTACATTGGTGGCAGCAGCTCAGCTCATTTGGATGTGACCTACTTGAAATTAATACTTGTAATGAAGTACAAGCCTGTATTTAGTATCACAGTGCATCTCTCCAGATGTTTGACAGAATATGTTTATGAAACTACAGCCTAGGGCAGGAGAGGCTGCAGGTGCACCTTGTGCTGGAGAGACTCCTGTGAGCAACTCATGCAAACGTTTTCTGTATTGGCAAACTCTCCTAAAATATGCCAGAAGTAGGGCCTAACAGTAATTTCAGGTAATATTTTTTGAGATGTTTAACTATGAAACAGCTGCAGTTCCTAAGGTGTTTGCTGATTACTTACTGATGTTCAGACTTAACGTCTATAAACAGCTCCACTGTTCTTTGAAGCATGTAAAATAAGAGACACAAGGCTTTCCTGTTTGGCACTGTCAGGCAGCAGTTTTTAAGGACAGATAGGCACCAAGAAGGGGCATTTACAAGGAGTTAGGGACTGTTAAGTAGACTTACCAACTTTATTAATTGTAAAGATGAAGGGGTATTTATAAGTTGGCCAATGGATTCAGTCAGTGGAGTTAGAGATGGGTAGTAGGCAGAGAGAAGGAATACACAACTTCCTTGCAGATGCCTTTTAATAGCTCCTCAGAGATGTGGTAGCATCCTGAGCCTTGCTTCAGGCACACAAACTATTTATGCAAAGTTAATCTTTGCTTAGAGTTTTCAATTTTATGTGGTCTCTAGAAAAGCCAGAGATTATTGCTACTACATGTTCTGGATGTAGTGGACATTCCGTGAAATTGTGTGCTGCTTCTCAAGATAGCCCCCTGCTTTTTCTCTTTGCCCAATATTTTAAAACCTCTCTGTCCCAAGAGAAGTGCAAGGCTCAAAGGTCAATATGAATGAGATATGAAGGAAAGATATTGGGAATACTCTTTGTCCCTTGCCCAGGTTCACTTCTAGCTGGCTGTTGTGTCACATTGCTGAGTTCTACTTGCCTGTCTCAAGGCATTCACGTTGTACTGTAGGAGGTTGCAGAGGGTCTCTATTGGGGGCAGGAAAAAGGCTACAGTACAGAAAAGCATAGAAATTGATGTGAAAGTTGTGATTCTTATCGAGACAATAGAGTCATAACA